>JMFS01038895.1:0-17769 GCA_000699545.1 Podiceps cristatus | reverse complement strand
TTCCTTCCCCGCTGCAGCAGGGCGGACGAGGGTGAAGTTGTTTCTTCCTTCTCCTCGTTACAGACAGGCAGTGAGAGGCCGTTTCTTCCCCCAACCCCATTACAGCAGCGAGGCGTTAATTCCCCCCCGACACGCAGGTGCGGAGGGCCTTCTCCTGAGGGACTGTTCACCCCCCTGCGCACGTAGGTGTGAGTAAGGAGGGGGAATTCCCCCTACGTGGGCAACAAGGAGTAATTCCCTCCCCTCGTGCACAGGACCATGCAGTAAGGGACAGTAAACTCCCCCCTACACGTATTCTTTAAGACCAAGTAATAAGGGGATGTGTCATGTCCCCACCTGCCCAGTTGCTAAAGTCTCTGCAATAAGGGGAAATTCAGAGGACTGTATGGTGATGGGCATGCCTTCTGCCCCATGCTGTGGGCTATAAAATGGACTATAATCTTTATTCCCCAAAGCTAAGGGGAGAAAAAGAGAACTTTCCTCTTAGGGGACATCCCCGTCTGTGGTCTCTGTACCTGCTATCAAGACCACGAAAGCAAGCAAATAACGTGATGCAGGCTTTTTCTTTTGCATTCACATCTCTTGAAGTCGCGAGGTCCATTGCGTGAGGCAGAGCTTTTCTCATGTTCCTGTGTTTGAGGAATCTGGGCCTAAGCATAGTGCTGCTGTTCTGTTAACGACCTCCTGAGAGAATCTGCCTCCTCCTCTCTTAGTAACAGTCCCTGCAGATGTAATTTATTTCATTTACCTGCTTTCCCTCCTCTGTACCTGATAAGGAGAGATGATTAATGAATCCTCTGTATGTAGTATTTGTGCTATCTGTGACACGAGGTGGGTTTCAGTTACATTTTCTGATTTGCTCTTTGCTCTAAAATACCTGGGTGCGGTTTGGCTGTGCACACAGTTAGGGAAATCAGATGTGCAAGCGTTTGCACTTCGGAAAGTTAGGCCTGTTACTTCATCCCTCAGCCTTGCTTTTCTCCTTTTTCTTTTTTCTTGTTTCCCCTCTGCTCTCCCCGATCTTAACTTCATCTGAGCAGATGACACCACCCCTGTCTCGTCTGCTAGTGTGAATTATGTGTCCAGTGTGGAGCAGGGCCTCTTTTAAACTGGTCTGGTTTCATTCTGGAACAGTACTTGGACTGGAATATACTGAATTTTGTTATTCCCCAAAGGGAAGAAATACACAGAGGTGGACAGGGGTGAGGTATGGCTTGGTACGTGTAGATAATAGAGTGTTTATCTTTTACTCAAGTGTTGTCCTGTGGGTTTTGGTGTTTTTTTTTGTTTTGTTTTGTGTGTTTTTTGTTGGGCTTTTTTATGGGGCTTTTTTGTTTTTTAAATGAGAATTGTTTGTGTAAGAGTAGCCATTGCATTACCTTTTTAGCCTGTTTTGTATCTTCTGAGTCGTATAGGAGAGCTTTATCTTTGACCAGCTAAACACACAGGGAGTCAATTCTGACCTTGATTTAGCCTCAGGTGCTTGGGGTTGGATTCACCTCAGCTGTCTGTAATCTTCTGAAAATGAGGTATTTAGTCCAAGTGAGGCTTCTAAGTGCTTGCTACTGTCCAAAGGAAGACAAAAGGCTCTCCTAGGGTGATTTATCCTCTTGCATTTTAGGTAAGTAAGGTGATTTGCCTGCCTGTAGCAGCTGTGAAGGAGTCTAGATTAATTTTTTAGGTGGTTGAAATTGGAGACTTATCTCTATTTTGTTATGAAATGAGAGAGGGAGCACTGAAAAGGGGAAAAAATAAGGGGTATTTTATGATCTAGTCTGCGAGCTTGCTATGTTACCTGCGAGGTTTAGGGTAGATGGGCATCTTGCCGCGTTCTGAGATTGCTAGAAGCATGTGAAATGCTCTTTCTGTGGGGTAGTGCAAATGTGTGGTTTGGAAATTGTTAGTAAAATTATTTTTCTCTAGGTTCTGTCGTACGATGTTAAAAGATCATAACTGGACAGCTCAACCATCTTTCCATCAATTTGCGCCAAAGAAGGCATTTCTACCATCTGCAGTATGGAGTAATGCAGGTAAATACTAGTTAAAAACGAATAGCTGAGTGCATTGTCAGTTTTTATGTGTTGTGGTAATAGTGAAAGCCTTCTGTTCTTTCTGAAATCTGAGCGTGACGACATTTCCTTAGGTGGTTTTTAATGAAGTGCTGGTGCATTTGGGAGGTGTGGATGGCTCATGAGGTGCTTGATTATACATGTTTTTTCTGTCTTGTTCAGCTGCCAAGGCTTTGTTGGTGCAAAATATTATTTGGGCTTTGCTGCACTTCTTAATTTAATTTTTGTCTTAGTGTAAATGTATCCCTTGTGAAAGACTTTGTGTTGCCTTCTGTCCTACTTGAGCTGCTGTGCTCTGCCAGATAAAATTGCTGGCCAGCCGGGTAGAACCTAGCAAGGATGAAAGTGAAGTGTTTCATTCTTAGAGCTGCAATATTTTCTTCTTTTTTTTTTTTTTTTTTTTTAATTTTCCCCCTCCTGAACATGCATCCATACATTAATGGTGTTCTCCATTAATAGTATTCTGCAACTTGATATTACTCTGCAAAAGCAATGTTTAAGATTGAGCTTATTGTACCTACCATTTTCTTATTTTGGTAGGCTGTAAGGCTCAGAAAAGAAAATTAAAAACTTAAATAATAATAAAAGAAAATCTGTGAAACTTGCACCGCAGAAAAATGTTGTGCTTTTGCACCTTCCAGGGGTTTAGCAACTGCTTGCCAATGCTGTAGCAAAAAGAGTAAGACAAAAAAACTTTGCAGGTGCTGTTGCATGGAATTAGTCACAAATGGAAATCTTAAGTGAGTCTGCTCGGACAGAAGTTTCTTTTTAATTTTGATTTCAGAGAAGTTCAGTCTTATCTGGTCCAGCACCATTTTTTTAATATTTCAGTTTTAATCAACAGGTAGGCTCTGATGAGTAGATGTTTTACCAGTGTCCCGCTGATGTCAGCCTCTGAGTGGGATCTTCCTCTTGCCCTGAGCAGATGGCAGAGCAGAATAATAAGCAGGTATTCGCAGCGTTCCATGGAGGCTTGAAGGAAATGGTCGAGATGTTAGGTGTAAATACAGCCGGTTACTGACTACTGAATAATAAATTCAAACAGATTATTTGCAGCTGTGCAAAGGACTCTCCAGGTTGATTAATGATTGAAAAACCTGGTCTTACAAGGGAGGTCTTCAACTGCAGAAGACACTTAAAATACAGAGGCTGCTCCCAGGGAGACCTTTTCTGAGAGCTGATAGAGCCATTTGTGTTTGAGGCTGTTGGAGATGCTAAATGAACTAATGGTAGCTGTTAAGAGACCCCTTGCTTTCAAAAAATGGGCAGAGGGTACTCAATTTACACCATCCAGATCCCCTGTTGTTGGCTATTTGTAAACTGCCCTGTTAGGCTGGAGGTGATTTTGGATGCCGGCTAGATCTGGAAGATGAGTAGTTCTTCCTCTTCCATCCCCACGGATAAAGCTGACTAGTTGCTTGCTCTATCAGGATTATTCTTTTAAAGTTAAAACTATGTATTTCCATGCTAAGTTGCCTTGCCCCCCCCCTTTTTTTTTTAAAAAAAAAAAAAAAAAAAAGAGAAAAAAAAAGTGTAGTGTGTGTGTATGTTTCAATTGTGTATATTCAAGTCCAATGGGTTGTTACCATGACAGACCCAGGCAGTGACAATTTGGCAATTTAGAAATAGTGTGATTTGTCATCTAATACTAGGGAGCCATGGGCAAAATGGCAGTTTATGAAAATGTCAGCTCTTTTTGCTGTTTGAAGTCCCTCTATTATGTATTTTTTTTAAGTTATGTGAGCTTGTTTCTCAAGTATAATGTATTTATAAATATTAGTTCCTAGAGATTTTTGGTTTTAAAATGTGGGTTTTTTTCTTTCCTGAATGTTCATTGTGTTGTTTGATGTGCAGGGAGAGTGGAAGGAGAACTAGAAAGAGAATTAGATGATCCCTAACTTCAGTGGGACATCAGGCTTATGCTGTGTGGGCATGTCTACAGGAAAATACACTCTTAAATGTATACCATGAAACGCAGAGTATTAAATTTTAGTCAAGATCAGGATTTTTTTTTACACTATTCTAGTGAAAGGCAGGCTCACACTGCAAAAGAAATTTCAGTAAAAAATTCTCTTAAACATTTTTACCAGTGAATTGTAAATAATTCTGTTTTGAATTGTTCGGTCAGTTTGGTTTCTTGAGGATAAGTGATAATTTACAGTAACTTTTCACTCTGTGGAAAATATAAGCAGGGTGTGGTTCACTGTAACTGTTGTTTTGCTCATTTTTTTATAGTCCTGAAAAATGAAATAAAACCCAAACCCCATAAATCATATGTATCTTTGAGAGGGCTGATAAAACTCATTATGCTTTGAACAGGAAGTGATAATGCTGGCAGAGGGACGTCCCAGCATTTGAGGATCATAAAATAAAACCTAAGCCCAACAGAGGAATGAAGGTTGCATCTCTGGCCTTCGGTAGAAAGCGAGAGTGGTCCTGGCCTCATGCAGTTTGATGCTGTTGCAGTAGGATGCATTTTAGTAAATAAAAGCAAAAGAAGCAAAGGCAAGGTTCTGTTTGCCGTCTTGTTTCCTGTGAGATAACGTTCCTGTGTTTAGCAGTCTTCGTGTCAGGCTGGATGCTTTCCTGGAACCCGTTGCATTGGGTTTTAGAGAATCGTTCCTGCATGGGCTGCTGTTCGCTGTAGTGCAGTGATCACCCTGCTCTTGGCTTGCTAAATAATCGGGTTCCTTGACTTTCATTAAAGCTACTTAGATCTGACTACGTTTTTGTTTGTTTTTTTATTTTTCAGTAAGATGTATGTTTATTCAAACTCAGGACACACCAAATCCAAATAGTTTGAAGTTTATTCCAGGGAAGGAAGTGCTGGAATCAAGGACTATGGAGTTTTCCACACCAGCTGCAGCATTTTGCTCACCTTTAGCAAGGTATTGTAAAATATATTATACATCATAATTTATTTGGGGGACCAGTGTGGGCTGTGCGTCTACAACTGATGCTTTCAAGCACAACTTCTGGTCATTCTGCTCCTCCTTATGCTCAGGAACAGCTTGGTTAGGTTTAAGTTTTTAATGTCACTTGTGCATAAAATTAAAGCTGGGAAGATTGTTGTTACTGAAGTAATCTTTCTGCATGTCTGTACTCCCCACGGCAGTATCATAGTCGAATGGATAATGGTCTAGTTTATGCAACCGGATTGAGCAGTATTATAAATCAGGGTTCTCTGACAGCTGCTGCATCGCTGGCGATAACCTCTGGCCCTGATTTTGCAAAATCTTTTCCATCAGAACCCTCTTAATTCAATTAGTTACTTGGAAATCATGCAGTTTTTCAGAATTGGGAAATAGCATAAGGAAGTAAGTAGTCCCCAAATACTACAAATTAAATGTTGTAGCTTGCTTGTTTTGGCAGACGTTGGTGCTAACTTGAACTTCAAAGCCGATGCATTTTTCCTTCACGAAGGATTTATAACATTTCAGTCTTGGCCTGCTCTTCTGGGCTGGATCTATAACAGGTCTTGGGAGTTGCAGTGTTCAGTAACAAAATCCATAATCTGGAGTAAGAGTCACGGAGCAGATAATTGATTCACTTCCCCTTGGTATAGAAGGGGTTTGGAGCACCATCGCAACCCTCCCTGGGAATATTTGGAAGCACCCATTTTTGCATGTTTGTCGTTGCTTTCACATCAGCCTCTGAAAAGAAACTTTAGCTGTTGTGTGGGTGGAAGGGCTTCAGTTTGAGGGTGAGATCCAGAAACGGTGCAGTAGGTTACCTCCGGAGATCCTGGTTGAAGTCATCTTTGTGTACGTTGGAGGAATTACGTGCGAAAGTAGAAGCTGGTTCATGTGACGTTCTCTCCAGGAACTGTAGGGATATCAAACACGCAGCTCTGACGTTTCCAAACGTCTCTTGCAGAGTTGTTTGAGAGCAAACAGGATCTTTAGAAGCAAAGCCCTGTGACCTCAGGTAATAAATACAACGTGAAAGGTTTTTGAGGCCATCAAAACGTGTTAGTGGAGTGCTGAAGCTGTAGGATCTGATTATGCCGAAGTACATCAGGTTGCAGGACACAGTCGACTGTCAGAAAGTGGTTTTTCGTTGTCATGTATGTGCAAATAGATGTTTTCATCGAAGATGATGTATGTGCTAGAATGTGTACCGCTGCAAAACAGCTTGATTATGCATATTGTGCAGGTTAATGGCGAGGAATGGTCTGCTCTATATCATTAAACCCCAGATTATGGATTTTGTAAATGGAATCTTAAAAGGGAATATTCATTTCTCAAAGAAGTAATAAAAGCTTCCTGAAGGGGAGGGAGGGGGGAGAATTATTTAATTGATTTAGGATGGTTTGGTGCACTTGCATAATTTCATTGTTTAACTAACTTTAAAAGCCGGTTGGTTGTGATGTAGAAGCACAATATGCGTGTAACTCGTGTGGAAATTCTTTCAAATGAATATTGTGGAATCTCTTCTGTCACTTTTTATTACATGTACCTTTGTGATAAGATATCCAGTTCCTTTGTTCATTGCATTTTGGATGTTTTTTTAGTTCTTTGAGGAGAATTTTATTTTTTTCCCCTTGCTTAATTACAAAAACACTCTTACAGCCTTATGCTATATTTAACTCTGGGTGCCTCCTACTTTTAATGATATTTTTTTTTTTTTTTTAGTTTTTTTTTCACTCTTCAGGACTAGCATCACTTATTCTGTAGGGTGAATTTGCTGGGTTTTATTTAACCATTTGTGGAAATTGGTCTTTACATTCTTGTTCTGTGTTTATACTTAATGTTGTCAAAAATGTGCTCTTTCCTGTCATTGAAGTTCCTGTGTCGCTTTGGATGCATGCTAATTTACCACCTGGTTGTTGGGTGCTGTAGGGGGGCATCTCAAGCAATTTAGTATGAATCTTAAACCTTTACTAAATCTTCAAATTCTTCATATACCATACAACTGACTAAAAATACTGAAAATTGCCCACAAAGTGAGTTGGTGTGTTAAAGCCCTGTGGCCTGCTTGCACTGATCCTTTTATTTAATGGCAACGGGACTGAAGGCAGTTCTGTCGACCTCAATCACTTCAAATAACTTGCTTTAATCTGAGGAACATTCCTTGTATTTGCACTAGTCCTACCTGAAACAATAGGTATCTACTGGTTTTGATGCTGAGCGAATACCTTTTTATATACAGAGTATAATTTTGCCTCTGAAAAAGAACTGGAGAGAAACTCTTTCACACATCCTTTAGAAAAGTCGAGTAAGATGTGTTCAGTTTTACTCCGTACACTGCCTCACAGCAGGATCTGCTGGCTCTTACTAAGCTGTAGGTGAAGTAACTGTGAGTTTCTCTTAATGGTTTTGGTTTTAGTGCTTATTTTTGTCTAGAAACGTATTCTAGAACTGTTTTTCTGTGACAGCTTGAATCTTTAAGAATTTGCCTGAAATACATGTGCTTTTATGGTTTTTTTGTTTTTTTTTTTTTTTAACAGACAATTATTCAAAATTGAAGGGGTTAAAAGTGTTTTCTTTGGACCAGACTTCATCACAATCACCAAGGTAAGCGGAACGGAGATTCAGATGTACTAAAAGCTGAGCTGAGATTCAGCTGTCTGACACATGGCCACAGAGGAGATCCAGTCAGATTCTTGGACATGAAGAGTGGAAGTACCTGAGGCGATGTTGACGAGTGGCATAAAGGGAATTGTCTTTAATATAAAAGAAAAAAAATAAATCACAATGTGAGAATAGGCACTGTAATAGGTTGCCCAGAGAAGTTGTAGGTTCTTTGATCTTGGAAGTGGCCAGCGTTGGGCTGGACGAGGCCCTGTGCAACGTGGTCAGCTTGGAAGTTGGCTCGTCTTCGAAGAGGAGGTGGGCCTAGGTGACCTCCAGAGAACGCTGCCAAATGTGCCGATGGTGTGACTGGGATGGAGGCGTTGCAGGCGGTGTTGCGTTTACCCAAGGCGTGGAGCTCATGTCAGCAGAGATAAGGGGCTGCGGAGTAACCGTGCAGTTATGCTCTTACCGTGTGAAGAGCACAGTGCAATTCACTGAATGATAATTTGGCTCAAAATTAAATAGAACCAAACAAATGTGAGTCTCTGAAACAGTTTGGTAAAAAACGTGTCAAATAATGTATTTAGGTGACTTGATTTTTCACCTCTTGTTACTTTAATAGCATTTGGCATACAAACAAGGAAACCTTTCTGATGACTGCTATAAATTGAGTCTTACTGAACTTTTTTGGCAAAGCTGATCTTGACAAAACTGTGAAATCAAATCCATTCATCAGTCGCAAGAGCCCGGTTTTGGGTTTTTTTATGTAATAAGAATTTCTGCATAACATTAATACTATTAGGAGGCAGATACTCTGGTTTTATTCATTATTTTTTCTCCTAGGAGAGTGAAGACCTGGATTGGAACTTACTGAAACCAGATATTTATGCAACTATAATGGATTTCTTTGCCTCTGGCCTGCCTGTAGTTACTGACGAGGCACCTAGGACAGATACAGGTAAATCAAACTCTTCAGGAGGAGGCCGTATCTGCCTTTGGATTTAGCTTTTGTGACATCCGTAAGAGCCTCCGCTTGTCCCTCAGAAAAGCATGTAAGAGAATTTAAAGTGAAAACTGCTAAAATCAGCACAGAAGGGAATTTACAGAACGCATATGTTATAGTGGAAGAGTGCTGAACTGTCTAAAGGAGTTGCTTACCCGTGAATACGAAGCCTGTTTCCCGTCTGCGGTAGTATGAGGAGTGTATCTTCACGGGAGCTCTGCTGAGCTATGTGTTTTGGCAGTTTGGAATATTTTTGCAAGTACTGAGGCTGTGTTTGGAAAGGTTTGGGTGTTGCTGTATGTCCTTTTTGTATGGACACATAAAAGGGTTTTATTCCTCTCCTTAAATCAAAAAAAAAAAAGGCGCTCAGTCTTAATGCCCGCGTCCTTAATGATAGGTTTATGGTCTTAAATGAACAAGAAATAGAACTCCTTTCCAAACTGTAATAGAAAGTGATTGAGACTAAATTACAATTTAAGTCAAGGGTGGTATTTTGCATTTTATTTTCTTATTTGTGACTTACCAACTGAAACAATTTTTCCAATGTTTTAAGGAAGATTGACTATGGAATTCCTCTCTGCTCTGTTACGTCTGGATTTAATTTTGATATTAATATAGACTTTATTTGAAGACAAAGTCTTTAAAAACACTTCTGTGAGACTAACGGTGAATTTAGAATTGCATCCAGAGCTGCTAAGCCCAGACATGTTGATCATTCTTTTTTTTTTTTTTTTAGGTTGCTAAAATTTTCCTTCTGAGGACCTTGCCTTAACCCGTGCATCTTTATTAAATGGTAGTTCTCACTTCCTTTTTTTTTTTGTTTTTTTTTTCTGTTTGCGTTTGCTCTGTCATAAAAGTTGGCACCACTCTTGTTTCTTAAGGCCTTTGCCCATTGAGAACTCTGAACCAATACTGTTTTATGGTGAAAGCCTGGGATATAAATATAAATAATGCAAGAAAAGATACTCTCAATTAAGACTTCTGCCTTTTGGTTTCAGCCATCTCAGCAATATTTTTATGGTACTTCATTCTGCCATTATGGATGTGCAGTGTTAGTAATCATATCAGAAGGCTCTCCAAGTTCTAATTCACACATTTTTCTTCTTCCAAGCTGCATCAGAAGATGATGATGAAGTTGTACTAATGATTAAAGAACTGCTCGATACAAGAATAAGGTAAACTGGGAATATTAAAGCTAGATGGAGTGATTCAATCTTGGGGTTTGGATTTATTGCGGGAACTGCGTTTTTCTTTGGGTATGCGTGATTTCATGGCTTGATATCTAGTGTGAGTGCAAAACTGGCCTGAGTTGGGAATGCTGGTTCCTCTAATTGAAAAATTTCTGTCTAGTTTTCCTGTTTAAGCAAACAGTCCGTATTGGTGGGTGGTTTTAGAACAGTGTGTAGTCTTAGCCTCCATAGTGTGTTTAAACAGGTTATTTTTAAATAGTGAAAACAACACAACCTTTGCCTTTACAGTAACTTTTTTTTTTTTTTTTTTTTCCGCTCTGTTATATGCTTCTCTGTCTTAGTTATACTGGGCCTTCCCTTCCAGGTAGTCCAAAGTAGTTTATACTCTTGTATCGTACTCTAAAGGAAAATTTACCAGTGGGTTCCCTCTGGGCTTCAATGGATTTTGTCCTTGTAATCTGTTGCAATTTTATGGGTATTTTAACAACAGCTTGAATTTAGAAACTGGTGGTAACTAATGAAGTCTCAGGAGTAGCTGTGGATCGTGTTGTTTACCTGAGGTATATTTTTATGCTCATTAATTGCCTTCCAAAGTGAACTGAAAGGAAGAAGCAACTTGACATTTTAGATGCAGAGGAAAGTGTCTGATGTGTTTCTGAAGCTGTGATACCTGATGGCGACATTTTGGCCAGCTTACAAATTATAGGAACCAGAAACTTATATGTGGATCAAAATCACAGAATTAAGTTTAATTTTGCCAGAATTTGTGACAAACTTGGCCGTTTTATTTCAGGTTTTTTTAGATGCTGCATTTTAAAGATGATATTTTAAAATACCATTTTGGTTATCGCACAGCTGACACATGGTACTGGTTTATTTTCTTGAAAAGAAAGAGGGAGGAAAGCAGAATTAAGCTTCATTTTTCCTGAGCATATGCACTGAGTGTTGAAACATGTATCCCAAGTATAGAGTTGTGTAAAGCCACGATAGAAATTAACGTTCAGGAGGCCCTGCTCTTGCTGGGTACGTGGTCACTCAGGTTCCGTAGGGTATTTTAGTCCTTGATTTCCTAGTGGCCTTTTGTAACGGTCACAGAATTCCTGCCCAAATTTCTGGGTTTCAACACCTCTTTCTTTCTTACATTCCCTTCCCTTTGTACCCCCTCGGTGGCCCAAGAAGCTGTTGATGAGAATATTAGCACTAGTGTACCTTACTTCATTTTATAGCAGGATAGTTTACAGAAGCTATATATAAACCAGTGGTACGTACAGAGCATCTATTGCTTAGTTGATCAAAAATATGTGAGAAGAAGCTGTCAGAAGGTGCAGGATGGAATGTAGATCTGAAAGGTCCCGTAGTGTGTTAGAAAAGTTAATTTCAAACAAGAAAAACAGAATTTTTAGTCATGTTCTTTGGCTTTCTGGAACACAGATAACTTGCTATGGTGAGTTGTTAATAACTATGTCAGATTCATAGCTTATTCTCTTAGGAGAGTAGTTCTCAAAAGAGTTATTTTGGAAATCAGTATAAAGAGCTTCTGTTAGAGTAACTTGATGGTTTTAGCTTGGTCTGGAAAAATGTTGCTATGGGGATACAGTTACAATGCTGGGCATTTGTTGCTTGCAGAAGGAGACCAGGCTGCAGAAATGCTAATAGTACTGGGATGGGATCTTATCAGATGCCGATTTCTTCACCCGTTAGCAGGATTAGGCTTTTATATAGTTGGAATTTTATCTGTCCTGTGCAAACTATGGTGAACTGCAGATTTGTTTATGGAAGCACTTAAGGACTTCTTATCATGGTCCCTCATCAGGTAACAGATGCACGTGCATCGTGTGGTAGGACACACGCCTATTACCTCTGGCACAGAACTGCAGCAATCCTCGCTACGTGTGGAGGGGGCCTCAAGGCAAACCAGTATTTCTTTGCCGGCTGAATCAAACTCTGCTCTAAGGTGCTTACGCTGGCCCCTAGGTTTTGAATGATCCCCGCGTGTGCTGCTGCATTCATTGCAAGTATGTTTTGCTTAATGTCCTACGGAAAAACAGTAGCTGTCAATGTGAGAGAGTCCAGCGAAGTATGTATTGTTGGAAATTTTTTTTTTAGGGCTTTAGTTATTGTATCTTGACAGTTCTTTGTGTACATTAAATCAAGCTTTTAGTAAAGAATTCTGGAAGGAAACATATTTCAGCCTTACTTGCTTTAAATTGAGTCTTGTGTTCCATCAGGCCGACAGTGCAAGAAGATGGTGGTGATGTTATCTATAAAGGCTTTGAGGATGGGATTGTGCAGCTGAAGTTGCAGGGTTCGTGCACCAGCTGTCCCAGTTCCATCATCACCCTGAAGAACGGGATACAGAACATGCTCCAGTTCTACATCCCTGAAGTAGAAGGTGTGGAACAGGTGGGTTGGCGACAGAGAGTAGCTATTTTCTTTTAATTGGCAAAGAAGGTCCTTTGCAGCATGGAGAGGTCGGCAGTCTAAGCGGAAGTACAGGATATATAGATGCAGTTTTTCCAAGTCAGAAGCTGTATCTTGGCAAAAGATCCAGACGTACACCAAGTCTTGTACAACCCTGCGCACCAAAACACGCTGGGGAGTGCCTGGCTGGAAAGCTGCTTTGCAGAAAAGGACCTGGGGTCCTGGTGGATGCCAACTTGAACTTGAGCCAGCGACGTGCTGTGTTGAAGGTGGAGGGAGGTGATCCCTCCTTGGACTCTCCGATGTGTCCGTGTCCCCCTTGTGCTGAGGAGCCCAGAGCTGGCTGCTCTGTGTTTGCCAGTGATGGTCACCTCTGTGCTGTGGTGACTCTGGCGAGCTTTTGCCCCCTAAATCACTGATTCTTCTGCTTTCTCGTTAAAAATCTGATCCGCTGTAGGGATTGTTCTAGTGGCCTTTGTAATAACTGGCCCAGCTCCTATTATTTCAGCCACGTTTCCTCCTGGTATTGTTGATTGAAAGTATTTTCTTATGTTTTTTATGTGACCACTGTCCCTCAGCAGTGTAGAATATCTGCTGTTCTCCTTGCAACCAGCAAGGATTTAATGTAAGAAATTCTCTACACAATCCTACAGGCCTGAGAGTTTAAACTGTTTGCCTAAGCTACTTCTGGATTTGATTTCAGGTTGTTGACGACGACGATGATGTGGAGAAAGAAGCAAATTCTACTTGAGCTAGCATCATCTATGGCCAAATAAGTATTTACCTCTTGGTGTACGTAAACTATCTTTGCGCTAAGGAACAAACAGATTTGCCTTTCTTTTTGGGAAAATACTTGCACTTAGATATCTGAAAATGTGTTATCAGTTTAAGCAGTTTGTCCACTAATTTAATAAATGCCCTGCATTCAAAAAAAAAAAAATTCCTTTTGCTCTACTTTGTGTTATGTCTTAAGAAAGAAATAGTGGTCTTTAAAAATGGTGATGTATCTCTTGTTCTTTCACACAGAAAATTCAAGACTGAAGAAAAGGGAAGGCAGAATTAAAGTTTCTTGCTGTCATGCAATAGAAATATTAAATATTTATTCCCCCAGACCTCCTTATGGGGCTTGCAGGAGTATCTGCCCTATCTCTATAACTGGGAAATTCAGGAATGTTAATTTTACCAAGTCTTGTTAAAAAGCTTTTGATTCGTATCAGGTTTTTGTGTGAGAATAACCCATAACTTCAGCTATTTATTTTGGAAGATGTAATATTGCCATCACTTGTGGAAAATTACCTGCTTGCGCAGTGGTAGGGAGCGAGCAATAGCAACAGAAACAAAAAAATGTGAGTTGTTTGTTATAAAAATCGTATCTTTTTAAATAAATGTTAGAAGATGATGATCCTTATCAGCTTCAGTAAATAGAGACTAATTGGCTAATTTAGAAGTAAAATTGTTCAGCCACCATTAGTGGTCTGTTTAAACTTGCAAAAGATGATTTCTCACCGTAATACTCCAACATCAAGATGAATGTGCAGTGCTTAAGGGCACAAATTACGTGTGTAGGATAGCAAAGAACACAAATGTGTTTACCTGTGCCGTATCCTGTTTCTTCCTTCTGCAGTGCCAAAGAGCGCCGCGTACGTGTAACTTGGCTGTCCTGGCTGAGCGAGGGAAGACGTGGCAGAGCAGAGCGCGTGCCAGTTCTAGAGACTTAGAGGAAGAGAAATATTTACCCTTTTGAAATTGAAATGCGTAAATCAGGCTTTGCAAGTACCTCTGCTTGCTTGCGCGTCTAGGACTTAATTTCTTCCTGGTGCCTAGCTTTAGCAGATGGCTCTGCTAACGGAAATATTATTTCTTCTCTGCGCCGTCACAGTCAATCTGAGTTTGCGGCCATTTAGTTATAATAGTGTTCCCTGCGTGCAAGGATTTGACAGCCTCCGGTATGTTCCCTCCTCCTACTCCTTGCCAGTGTAATTCTGCTGAGTCCCTAAACAGGATCAATTAAGTCAGTGAAGAGTATTTTATAAAGCCTGCGGATCAGCATGTGGTAGCAATAAACTTCATATTACTTGTTAGAAATTCGAAAATAAATATTATATCAAAATATTTGTTCAGCTTTCACGGAGAGTAATAACCTATCGTCATTTAGACTACCCACTCAGGATTTGGAAATCGGTTTGAAATTGTCGTGTTTTCTTCACCCTGTTACGAAGGAGGCAGTGCCGGATCTTACAAGTATATCAGTGACAAAATTCCCCTCGAGGTAGGCTCAGGCTGTCCAAAAGAGACTGCAAACTTTATCGCCGTGTTGTTCTTAGTCAGCAAACCGTAGAATGGCGAGTAATGTTTCCAGTTTCTCAAATATAGAGCTTTTTAGGCCTCATTTGTCAATTCAATGAACTATATAAGCAGAAACTTAAACAGCAAAGTAGCTGTTTTGTGTGTTAAATAAAATGTATCTTTTAAAGATGTATTTTTATTCTTCAATTAAGCTGTACTAAACTCTTTCAGGTACAGTGAAGATACAGTTTTGCTGCTGTCTCTGTATTTCCAGTCTTGTTTTTAATGAGGTTTTGATCTGTAAAAATAGGACCAAATTAAGCCTGCGTGCTCTGAGGCTGAAGGTGAAGCGTCTTGTGATCTTGAGACTGAAGAAATTCAACATCCAGTGTGTATCCTGTGTGTCCTCAAGCTCTGTTGTGGAGGGAGAAGGACATAATGCTCGAGTCCCAAGCTCTTTTATCTGTTCCGTCCTGCTACAAAGTAAGCTCTTCAGGGCAGTTGTCGTTTGAATTTCTGCGGCATAGAGCAATGGGGGGGCTCTCCAGCTCTGGATAAAGGAAAGCAGAGGGTGGGGGTTAAGTGCCAGTTCTCACTTGGTGAACGAAACAAAACCCAACTGTATTTGCAGCATTAACAGTAACCGTAAACTCTGATATTAATGACAGCCCAACGCGGTGAAATTCTCGGAGTTTCTGCGTGAACCTTCCAAGCTTGCTCTGAACAGCTTAGTTCATGGGAAGAATCCCTGTTAGCGAGAGGTGGCCAGTCTCCTCCGCTCACCCAAAAAACCTTCCGCGTTCACGGACACTGAGGCAGACGGGGGAATATAGTAATGACTGTTCAACGTTTAGCTTAGGAGTTAACGAGGTGGGCCGGGGCCTGGGCGGCAGTATGGCTGTAACGGGATGCTTCCTGCAGCTCTCTTCTTAGAGGTGGCTCTTCAGTGTGCCGTTCTGTAACGGTCAGGTCAGCAAGGGTTTCTCGACTGAAGATTTTCTATAAATTGCAGTTAGCCATTACATTTAAAATAGTAAAGACTGCTTAAAATTATCCTGGTAATATTTTTTTTGAAGGAAAAAAGCACTTTGGTGTTTTTGCTGTGCCATAGATAAGTGCCAAATTACAGTCTGCCATTCAGCCATTTTTGTTTTCCCCCATTTCAGCTAGAGAAAACACACAAAATCCATCCGTGTTTCCTAAGCGCTGTTCTGGCAGTCTTAGAGGAAAAGTTGATTACAGCTATCTAAACTCTTGTCATCTTGAAACTTCACAGGTGGAGATGTGCTTTTTGTCAGGATGTGACTCATTCCGTGCTTCTAGGAGAAATTAGCCTCTTTGTCTATAAGGCAGTCGTCTTCTGACAACACTAGTGCGCGGTGTGAAGCGATTGGCAGCCGCAGCCTTCGCTGGCAGCATTTTTGGAGCAGGTACTTTCAACGCAGCCGCAGCAGGAAAGGGCTCACGTTCCCCGATGTTAATATTCAAAATGCCTTGCATCAGCGATGGCAAAACATGCCCTTTTCCAGGAGGTGAGAGTTTGCGATCTAAAATTCAGGACTTTAGCCACAATTTCTATTTCAAGTGAAGTATGTTGAGCTTAAAGCAGAAGGAAGTGGGTATTTTTTTTTCCCAACCACGACCCCTTTCTGTTAACTTTAAAGGGCTCATTGTATAACAGTTTGGGAAACTGTCTTCACGTTTCTCCGGTTGGTAGTTGGTTGCACATCTGCATCCCCATGAACTATATATATGGTAGCAAAACAACGTACTGTGTGTACAGCAAACCTCAGAATAAAGTAATGAGTTACATAGGGGATAAATATTGGCTTTTATGGGGAAAAAAATAAACAGCCCCTTTAAGACTAAACACACGGAGCTAAATTTCTGTATGTGTAAAATTCAGAGGAATTTGCACCAGATGAGTACGGATGGGTGGATGAGTTAGCCTCAGTTTGAGGGATTCATTTTTACAACATCGAGTACAGTATAGATTTGTCTTGAAGTTGGCTATTTGCTGTGCTGCTGACATGAACGATGCGTTTTGGGCGTGTTTGTAAGGCCTGTCCCTGCTCCCTCAGATTGGGAGTAGCCCTCATTGTAAGTATGGTCGCATCCTTTCATTCGTCTTCGGGTAATGCTCTAGGTTATTTTAGGTCTGTAGTGAATGCCTTAAGGAATGGCGTGAGTGGTAAGAAGTCGTGAACTGGGAGCTACAGCGGGGCAGCAAAGGAACCCCCAGTATAGAAATAAACCGGCAGCTGAATCCGGTGTGTCTGGTAGATCAGTAACAGGGTTTGAACGGTGGCCAAAGCCGATGAGAGCAGTAGTGCTGTGGCAGCGCGTATTGCGTTGTGTTTCTGGTGATCCCCTTCCTGATTTGCACGGTTATGGTGGGTTAGTAATTCCCTGCTCGTCTGGGAAATCGGTTTCCGCTGCTGCAAGGCATTCAGCTTCCTCGTTAAAGTTGTGAAGGGGGAAAAAAATCAGACTTTTAAGTCAGCCCACCTCCACCTTCACAACTGAGAAGGGGGAAATAAAGCGCTGAGCAGCTCGATTCTGGGTCACTGCTCTACACAAGCCCTTCCTAGGGACCGGGACTAATGGCCTTGGGTTGCTCCCCGAAAGCCGGGCGCACTGGCTGCTAACGTTTAGCGTGGCTTAGATGGTGACCTTCCTGCTTCTGCTCGTGTTCAGCCAGGTTCTTCTAGCAGCAGGTTCACAAATTACCCCTCTCTGGTGGGTAGTTTTGGGGTTTGTTTTTTTCTGGCATGCCAATGTTGGTTGTTTTCTGGGCTTTTTAAGGAAATCTTTATTGACTCTTTAGTGGACTTTTTAGTGTCAAGAGGAAGTGAAGTGAACAGCGTTTTTTCTTCAGAAGGGATTGCTATTTTTTTTTTTTTTGTAGCCATAAGCTTTTACTAAGTTTTTCCACAGTATTTGATGGCGGCAGTTAAGCTATCCGGCTGCACGGAGGTGCCTGTCCTTTGTCAGCCCTGCCCCTCACCGTTCGCTTTGCAGATTCCGCTTAAGGGTTCCTTTATCGTACCCCTCGATAGGGGCTATCGTAGAGCCGTTCGAGCCGCCAAGCAGGAGACGGGCCGTGGGGGTGTCATTACCGGAGCGGGCGGGCCCTGCCGCGCCGCGGGGGCCTGACGGTGCCGCTGATTCACCACCCGAGCTTGGAAAAGCCCTTCGGTACCCCGCGTCCGTACCTTGGCCCTGACTGCTGCTGCAAGGCTCGGGGACCGCCCCCCTTCGCCGTGCCCTCTCCCCTCCCGGGG
>KL264353.1:9761-22736 GCA_000699545.1 Podiceps cristatus | reverse complement strand
ATATATAGAACTTAAATATAAATAGTGTAAAATAATACAAAATTAAAAAAACCCAAAAGTAACAGATTATAGCAACACGTAATTTTTCACCTCTGTTACAGTTCCTTGCCCGACGAGTCGTGGGGGCGGGCACAACACAGGTGACACTTTGTACTTAAACCCACCGCTCCGCAAACCCCTCCTCAGCCTATTTGACGGCCTTTTGGTTTTGTTCAATTTTTTTGCGGTGCCTCTTTTTGTCGTTTAAGGTGACATCATTTATTAACCGCTCACGTGAGGGTTTGGGGTTATATCTAAAATCCCATTATTTTCCCTTCTAGGCATGGGTGTTCCCTGCTGCGGGGAGGAGGGTGACAGTGGGAGACAGGAGGCGGCTGGTCCATCCTCGGAAGGAAACGAGGAATAAATGAAGGATTCTGGTTTGCCAGGACATCGCGGCAGGGGTGACAGTGTGACGGGCGATGCCATTACCTGTGTCTCTCCCTCCATGGATCCGAGCACCGTGCTGCTAGCAGAGATGCACAGAAACATTCTCCCACTAATTTTCGTGACGGAAACATCCCTTTTCCCCACCTGCCATAACACGGCGTCCCTGACCCTTGGCTGGTATCGTCACCATGCTCTCAGCACAGTGACGAGGTAGGTAGGAAAGACAAGCAAAAAAGTTGCAGATATCAGGGGACTGGGCTAATTTTCTTGGATGTAAAAGCACCTTTTTATTAGTGCTTCTGTTTATTTCTTATATATGCTCTGGGAAAAAAAAAATCTATGAAATGGGAGGTGATTTTTTTCCACCAGCTCTCGCAGTTGTGAAACCTGCTGCTAAAATCTCTCCAAGGTTCACTGTCTTAAAACACCCTATAGGTGAATCATTTCCTATGATTATAGGAATTACTACTTTTTTTTTTCATTGTTTCCATTGCTAAACTGCCCAAACCCGTGTTTCAATAGGACACGTAGCATCCTTGACTGTTGCTGGATACTCTTGTTTTCATTGCATGTAGATGATGTTGAGGTTGGAGGTGGGGCTTTTTTTTGTTTTGTTTTGTTTGTTTGTTTGTCTTTAATTTAGAAAGCAACAATGAAGACAAATTGGGGAATTCAGGAGTTAAGCAAATTCTTTGCTGCCTGTTACAGTTATTCACGGGTGGGCAGAGAGCCGAGGGGTAAATCCCCATCCTTTCAACAGGTGTTATAGGGGTTGGGATAATCTGAAGTCTGTTAAGGCAAGATGGTGCCGTCCCAGGTGGTTTGAGCGATGGTCGGACACTGTGAGGCTGGCCTGAGCGTGGGGATGGAGGGAGGAGGAGCGGACTGGGCAGGGTTATCCCCGAGGCTGCTCACCTTCCCGTGGGAGAGGAGGACTGGGCTGTCGCAGCCTGGGGTTTGCTGCCCAGCCCCATCCCCGGCTGCTTGGCCACAGGAGGCCATCTCCTGTGCTGGACGAGAGGTGGGACACCAAGGTCAGGATGCCTCAAGTGTGGGAAACAGTTCTGGGATTTCAAAAGCAGCTGCAGGCAGAAGGAAAAACCCTGCTTTTGAAAAAATAAGCCTTTGCCTCTGGGAAATTTCAAAGGGGTTTCCTTATAGCTGTCCTGTCAAAAACATGTCTCTTAAAAATCACCTGCTCCTGGGGCGAAGCTCTGCACGCTGAGCGCTTGCAGGGTAGAAAAGCGGTGGCTTTAGTTCACTTGAGCTTTCACAGAAGCTAAAATATGCTGCCGGTCTGTGTCAGAAGCAGAGCTGCTGGGGGACCCCTCCCTGCAGCATCCCCGGATGGGGTCTGGGGCCGGGGTTCCCTGCGGCCATCAGCTGGGTGGCCCGAGAGCCTGGGTGAGCACCGCAGCCTGGGGAAGCTGCCTCAGCGTGGTCCACTGCCGGCTTTATTGCTGCATCATTTAGAGGAAATATCCAGCGCAAGGAAATATCCAGCGCCCATGGCCAGATTTGAAACCAAGTCTTTGAGACCAAGTCCTCCGGAAAAATCTATATTAAAGGGGAGAGCGGCAGCTGCCTGTGGCTGGGAGGGAGGGTAAGGCCAGAAGGATGCTGCTGTGGCACTGCGATGCTTTACGCTCGCTCCAGCTCTTCCTACGCCTGTGTTTGCCCTGGCCCTGGGAACTCTGGAGCCACATCAGCCCTTGGCTTGTGGGCAGCTGTAAGGACACATGCCATGTGCAGGACAGGAGATCCCTGCTGCTTCCCCAGCAGTAAAAATAGCTGCTGGCCTTCCCACCCAGGCGGGGGGTGGGAGGTGTCTGGACCACCTTCCCCTTGCACTCCCTGCAGGCGACACAGCCTTGCGCTGGCGCCGTGTTTCAGCAGAGACGCGGGGCTGGGGACGCACCTGGGGGCGAGCGCCCGCGGCCCGCGCTCAGCCCAATGCCGAATCTCCAGCCCTGCCTCAGCCGTACAGCTCCGGGCAGCGGCTGAGCCATGTTAACATCCCTGGGAGAGACCTCCCCTGCTCCTGGCATCGCTCGGGGCTCAGCACCCATGGGTGTCGCTTGGGCCTGAGCACATACAGGTATCGCTCGGGGGTCAGCACCCACAGCATCGCTCGGGGCTGAGCACCCATGGGCATTGCTCAGGGCTCAGCACACTCCGGTTTTACTCTGCTCTCAGCACGTATGGGCATCGCTCAGGGCAACTCTCGGCGGTGGTGCCGTGTGCCATGCTGCCGGGCTCGGGGCCAGTCCCCGGCCGCCTCTATCTGCTCCCAGAGGCAGCGGCGGTCTTCGGGCTGTGCCAGGTGTTTGGCCTTGGGTATATCGCTTTGTCTGGCTTTCCTCTCCCGCTCCAGGCCGATTGCAGTATCTCCTGCGGGGCAAGATGCCCTCCCGGACCTGTTCCCCCGGAGCTGTTGTTCTGCATTAGCTCTTGCTTGGGCAGAGGCCGTGGCTCTGCTCGCCGCACAGCCATGTCCCGCACTGAGCGCAGCCACGAGAGACCAGCCTGCAGAGCAAAATGGTTGAGTGATATATTCACTATTTCTTATGAACGTGCATGTACAGGGCCTTTACAAGCTCTGCAGTGACCTGTCCCTGCTGCCTGCTGGTTGCTCTCAGAGGGTTTATTAGCAAAGTCTTATCAACCAGCGTTAGCAGGAGCAGATGAAAAGCACCTTCGTGATGTCCCATGGGCAAACCGAGAGGAGAGCCAGGAAGCTCTCAGAGCATTTTTTCAGCCCATCTGAATCCCCTCGGTACAGCAGCCCCGGTGCGGAGCCAGCCACGGCGTTCACCCTGTTCAGTGCCCTCTGAGAAATGCTCAGCGTGCTGCAGGATATGGCCTGGTCCGGTTACCAGCTCTTGTGTCAAGGAAAAATGTTAAAGTCATGCTCCGTTCCAGGAAAGAAATGGGTCATGCTCCTTTGCAAGAAAGAAATGTCTGCCTGGCAGTGAGAGCCGGTGTCTGCCCCCTGTATCATCCTTCCTGGGTCACATCCAGGCAGGGCTCAGCACCGTGCAGGGGACGGTCCATAGCTTCTTCCTGTCTGCCCGAGGTGGGGGGAGCCAGTGGGATTTACTGCCTGTGGATGCGAAGCCACAGCCTCCGCCGCAGACCTGGGGAGAGACGGTGTCGGTCAGCCCCGGGACCTCCTCCTAGCTCCCCGTCCCACTCCCGGGCTGTCCCGGGGCGAAACCCCTCGTTGTCCCCGGGGCTGGCGGGATGCTTACGGTGGAGGCGGTAGGTGACGGGGACCAGGCTCAGCAGGAGGACCAGGACACTGACGGCCAGGGGGACCCAGACCAGGGGGCTGCAGGTACCTGGGGAGCAGGAGGGAACATGGTGAGGAGCTTCTGCCCCAGCTCAGCACCCGGCATCATCCTGCCCTGACAGCTTTGGAGGATGAAGGGTGGAGTGGGGAGGGGAGAAAAGCAAGGCAGGTCCTCAGGAGGAGTGGAGGACATGACCGTCACCCTGGGGTATCCCTTGGAGGATGCGTTACACCCCGAAGGCACTGCAGGGAACTCAGCTATGAATCAGATAACCTTTTTCATGGTGTCCTCTTTGGCACGGGAATTCACTGTGCCTGCAGGACTGACGCTGCGCCCGCCGGGGCTGCGCACCCCAGGGACACCAGAGCTTAGGCAGAGCTAAATGGATATACATCCTGGCCCCTAAACCCTTGTATGTCCCAGGGAGCGGCTCCTAAAGGCAGAGGTCAGCTCCATCCGGAGCCGTGGGTCTAGGTGGGCCCAGATGCCCGTCCCTGCAGGGTCACATTGTGGTTGCCCCCACCCCAGGACAGACTCCAGCTGTACCCTGGAGACCCCCAGGAGCTCAGCAAAACCCTTTTGCAAGCCAGCCCGGTGCCGTACCTTTCTTGCCGGCAGTTTTGCTTTTGCTTATGGACCTCCCAGGCTTTTTGGTGAGCGGTGCCTGAGTGGTCTTCAGAGACGGAGGCAAAGCATCAACTGGTGGATAAGGAGGAGAAGAGGATGGTCAATATGGCACCGAGTGCAGTGGACATCTGAAACAGCAGGCAAGAAGGGCTGGAAATGTTGACTTTTAAGGCTAAGCCCATCCAGGGACCCCTGCAAAGGGCTGGGTAGCCCAGAGGGGCCGAGAGCTTGGCCTGAACCTCTTGGTGGCCACAGAGGTTACTAAGAGCTTTTAAAAGGGTTAATAAACCAAGGTACTGGGCAAACAAGAGCAGAAGGTTAAGCAAGGGAAAAAGGGAACTTCCTCGAGCTACATTTACTGCCAGAAACCACCTCATCAGTGTTGCATCAAATCACAGGTAGCAGGAGATTTCAGTAGCACTGGGAGGTTTTAAGGGGTCCTTGGATCTTTTCCATATTCAGATTGCTCTAATCTTTGCTCAAAATTGGATTTTTTTTTTTTTTTTTCTGATAAAATGTGGGCAGGATTTATTATGGTATATCTGAATTACAGTGGAGCACATTCATCTCTCTGCAAAGCTGGTCAGGAAAATACCCCAGTAATGTCACTAAATAGCTGTACATCCTCAAACTCCACTTATTCAAAATTTTGCGTGATTCAAAACTATCTTTTTCTGCTTCTATCCAGGACTGACATTCCTATGGAAACCACCGTTCTTTTACATGGAAAGAAGAAACATCAGGTGCCTAGGATTTATCTAGAACAACTTCTCCCTTACATTATAATAGATTGAAAGAAAAGGAACTTAAAGACAATTTGTTTTATCATGTGTACCAAAGGAAAAAAAAAAAAAGAAAATATCCATCAAGGCCTGAGTCCCTCCCACAACACCTGCTGGTGTTTAGTTTTATATTGGAGTGTCCTTGATCACGCTGAATTTCAGCCCTGTTTATCATGCTTTGCTTTGCACATAGATATGTGCCCAGTTGATAAAAAACAGTTCTCTTTTATCTTAACCCAGTTTTTCTTCAAGCCGGCAAGAATACAAAAAGGATTTCTCAGGCAGCTTAAGGTGCAGGGCAGATTTGCAAAAAAAAAAAAAAAACAAACCAGAAATTTTTGGACACTGGGTATGATTTAGAGCAGCAGCCATAGCTGCATCTTGGTTAAAATAGTCTCCTTAACAGCCTGCAAAGAAAGGGCTGAATCCTACTTCAAACACGTTAGTTTTTCTACACCACCTCCTGCTTGGTGTTCAAGGGGAAAATGGGCTGAAAAGAGCTGTGTGTGACCCAGGGCCCATAAAGCGCCATTCCCCCAGTGCCACCCGCAGGCAGGTCCCCAGTGCCGGTGGGTTCTGAGCTTTGAGGAATGAATCCCAGTTTAATCCTTTATGTGAAGGACAGACCTGAAACCTGCAGCCAGAGCCACCCCGGAGATGCGAGGGGTGATGTCCTCTGGCCTTGAAGCTGCTGCTCTTGTCGCTGGGAGGAAGGGTAAGGAAGAACCGTGGTGCGGGAGGACCCGGAGTTGAGTAGGACACACATCCAGCCTCTCATCCAAAGTACCACAGGGGATGAGAAAAATATAGGGCTTGCTGATACGGAGGCTGAGCACCTTCCCGTGGAAATCCCAAAACATGGGCACGACCACAGCAAAGCAACTGCTGGTGGCAAAAAGACTTGTCACATGCAGCTGACCTAAAATACTTCTATTTTCTGTATTTTCTGAGTTACCCAGTCTCATAGGTCTCTTCACAAAAACCCCAGAGCCCCTATCTTACATCTCAAAATTGGGAAGGGTCTACCAACAGGCATCACCCCTTACCTAGGGGACCCCATCACAGCCTGTCTGAGCACAGTTTGGAGCCCCAGGGGTGATGCTTACCCACTTCGAGTCGGGTCCCACTGCCCAGGAAGAGCTGGGAGGACTGGGCGATGGAGCAGTAATAGGTGCCGTTGTCTGAGGCGTGGAGGTGGCTGATGTGCAGGCTGTAGATGCTGCGGGAACTCGCCCCGTGGACACTAAACTTGTCCTGGCTGATGTTTGTGCCGTACGTGGCTCTGCCCAATTGGTTGGAAAATACCAAGAACTCAAAATTTTGCCTCTCCTGGCTCCAGCGGTACCAGTACACCCCAACATGCTCCTTCTTCAGCTCACAGCTGATCTCTGTTTTATTGTTAGCTTGGGCTAAAATACGCTGTGGAGTCTGGCATAATAGTAGATTTGTACAGAAACCTAAGAAAAAAAGACAGAAATATAGTTATTATTTTCTTTTCATTACTTTTCTTCCATGCTACGTACAGATTTTCTTTGTGGGTTTAATAGGTATTCACAGGTCAGGGGATCACACCAATGAGAAACAGGAACATCTTTATCTGGAACCTCAACTCATAATCGTTCAGAAGCCTTTCAGAAGTTATTTTTTGGTTAAGCCTAGTTAGACAGGCAGAGTTTTGCCCCATAAACACTCATCTAGGGAGGAGGCGCAGTGGCAGGGAGAGGGATGGAGGGATGATTTTGAAGGTGTCGTTGGGGCTGTATGCACAGGGAAGGGCATCCCCGCCTGCCCCCGTGGATGCCCCTCTCCCGCTCTCCTTTTCTCTCTCATCTTTCAGAGAGGCTTCACCTCTCTTTCAACAGATTTTTTTTTTTTTTTTAACTCATTTGCCAGATTTTTGTTCTAACAAAAGCAAAACTGACAAACTTCAGATGGCATCTCAAATGCAGAAAAAGACCAAAACCTGTGCAAAACGTCTCAAAAATGAGCCAATTTGATATTAGTTTTTAGGCAACAGTATTTCTGCATGAATTTCGAGACCTGGGGAAGGAGACAGAGTGAGGGGTAGCGGTGGACTTGAAAGATTTGGCATCACATTGCTGTGTTTGGGCTTTGCAGCTTTTGTGGAAATTATCTGAGTCCGGGAAGACGTGAGCGGTGTCTGTGCGCGAGCGAGGATGTGTCCTTGTGAAAAGGATAACAGGTGACTTGTGATCCTTTCTGTTAAGCAAACAGTCCTACAGAGCTGCGGATACTCCAAGACCAAGTGAAAAACAACCTTCTGAAGATAAGGGTCCTCTCGCTTCCCCCGTCTGTTTCCCAGGCGTGTTTTGCAGCCGAGAAAAAAGCTCAACAAAACATGGTTTTTTGGTGCTTTTTTTTTAACCTTAAAATGTCCCTATTCCTTCAAAATCCCAAAGCTGCTTACAGCAGTTGTCGCAAACAGCCTCGTGCAGCCCTGCAAACCCAGCGGTGCGGGAATGGGTTTGCATGACCACAAGAACACCTGAAGCCATCCCCATGACCCACGGCCCCAACATCCCCCATGTCCCGGACTGGGACAAGCAGAGTAGACAGTAGAAATGTCTCCTTATTATTAAAATACATCATTTTCAGGTTTTGGAGTGCAATCCTCCCAAACTTTGCTCTGGCAAACACCTGTGTGTTTTTTTAAGGGATGAAATGTGTGTGGCCATGGGGCATGGTGGCTTCAGGGTCCCCTTGGCTGCCCTGAGAGCTGACTCTGCTGGGCATGGGAAACTTCACCCCTCATGAAAACCTTTGCTCGAGCTAATATCGGGAGATATTAGGTGACTCAGAAGGGATGAGAAGGGATCCTGGAAAACTCCCGTCTTTGCTCTGAGCCAGAAGTAAAGCTCCAGAAGTGTGAGCTGGGATGGAGCCAGAGTAGAGAAGCTCATCCTCTGCCACACCTTCATCCCCCAAAACCTCCCTGTTCCCTTTCCCGGTGTATATTCTTTCAGGGGACCACAGGGAATTGGGGTGGGACAGGTTTGTTTCCATGTGCTCAGCCAGACCAGCCTGCAGCACCTCAAAAATGGTCCCTGTTCCCTTTGCACATATGGAGCAAATTCTAATTGATTCGGGCTTTCTCAGCGGGGACCCCACTGTATAGATCTATAGGCTATTACTACCTGTACATAGGCATCGATAAAGTGCCTCAGGCTGTTTGCTGCCTGATCGTCCGAGTTACGCCGCGGCTGGATCACCATCACACGCCGCGAGCAAAGCATCCAGCAGTTCTGAGAGCCTCTAGCAAGGATGCTGGGCGGCTGTGGACCCTGGCTGGGCAACGTCTCAGGGGCCAACTTGAGCTGCCACCCTAATATATACATTTAACGGGTGTTTCAAGCTCTCAACAATTTCCACCTAAGAGCTCATGGCACAGTTTGTCCTTTAAAGTGTAATTTTGCCACTTTGCTGTGACATTGGCTGTAGATATTCAGTCCAGACTTCCTGCAACTGCAATAAGCAGAAGGCAGCCTGGGTTTATAACCCACTGATTCCAGCTGTGGCCCTTCGGAAACGTTCAGTCCTGGGATAGATTTAGAAGAAAATTTGATGGGATGTTTATCGTCTTCGCGGTACACAGGCAGCGGAGATAGTAGCTACTTTAACTTCTCCATCAGCAGCTTCCCACAGTCCATCTGCACTAAGTAAAACCAAACTGTGAGGTGTCTATACAATTATATATTGCACTATAAATAGAATAGAATAGAATAGAATAGAATAGAATAGAATAGAATAGAATAGAATAGGAGAATAGACTATTTCATGAGAAGGGACGTACAATGATCATCTAGCCCAGCTGCCTGACCACTTCAGGGCTGACCAAAAGCTAAAGCATTGTCCAAAATTATGCGGTGATAGCTAATAATATCCTGTAGATCTATACTACACCTATATATTTAAACTTCCATCATCCAGATGCTGTGCAATGCATCCCACGTGCTGGAGTGGGGTGGAGGAGAGGCTCCAGAATGATTTTAGGTCCCCTCAACCCTTACGCCTCAACCCAGCGTGTCCCTCTTACCTAGGCATATGCAGAGAGGGAGCCACAGCCAGGCCATGGTGGTGGAGTCAACGACGGAGGGGTTTTGTGCCAGCTCCCCCCTTTCACGCACGGTCACCTCTTGGTGGTAGGGCTGCTTTCACCCCAGGAGACTCTTCCCCATCTCGGCGCAGGTGTCTCGCCGACGGCTGCCAAAGAGCATCTGCTGCGGCAGCACCCGAGCCTCAGCCCGGCAGCTTCTGCGCCGAGCCGCCGAGCCAGGTGTGCGGCAGGGCAGCAGCCCCATGTGCTTCTCCAGCACTGCACGGGATCCCCCGAAATCCCCTTGAGGAAACAAAAAATGAAAACTCATTGATTTTTAATTATGATTTCTTCATCACCTATTTTTTCCTCCTTCTTTTAATCTAGCTCCATGCACTTCAAAAATGACAAATGTAGGAGCTTGGTGTTAAAAATAAAAGCAGGAAAGGATGAATTTTAGCTGGTTTCTCGTCTGCCGAAATCAGAAATTATTCAAAGTAAGGAGAAGATGCAATTTGAGTCATGGGGTTATTTTCTTTAGCAGAATCTTTAGCAGGAGGTGTTTTTCTCTGGGCCTGGAAAATGCTGAACACCAAACTATCTTGCCATGAAGCAGAGGTGTGAAGCATCACAGAAAACTTTGAAGCCACAAACAAGAAACCTCAAACAAATTCAGTGGCTGAAAAACCACAAAAATAAGGAAATTCTGCTGGTGCTCCCCACCTCATAGCAGGCGCTGTTTGGTAGCTGCGACAGCGTACAGCTCATACGCAGAAATATTTAAATGATAGATAAAATATCAGAGGGGCTTTGAAATGTCTTTGGGAGGGAGAGGTTTGAAGCACTTGGGGTTTAGGATTCCAGAAGTGAAATACATGGTGTGAAATTACAGGGTGAGCTGGTGTCAGCAGCCTTCAATATTTCCATGTTTGGGAAAAAACAAATATTTGATTTATTCATTTTATTTATTCACTGCCTCTTTGGCTGCTGAGCAGGGTTTGGTTTTCTTTTATGCCCATGTCGTACAGATGCTCGTGGTCCTTAGAAAGCCGCAGCATCTCCTCCTGGGCTGGCTGCCCAGTGAGGGGGGATTTCCCAGAGGGTCTCACGCGGGGGCACCGAGAAACTTCCCCTGAGGTTTGAGTTGGCTGATAAATAGGAAAAACAATATTGCATCTTGTACAGTGTCATTTTTTGGTCCATTTTGTACCAGATTTTTCCATGCTGCTGTAACACATCCCCTCCCCATTTCTGTTTAAAATAATTTCCTGCTCATAGTGGGTTGCTAACCGCCGAAAACCTTGCAACCCAGGGCTCGGCTGCTAAAAATTTAGGGTCGGCTGAATCGCTCCTTAACTCTTTCCTGGCAGGAGAAAGTCGTGTCAGTGCTTTCAAACGCATTTCTGTGCTTTTAAGGGCTCGTTTTCAGAGCTGAGCCTCTGGCACGGGGCTCCTTACCTCCCGCTTGCCTTTCCCCTCACTCCCAGATTGGGACCCCTCCAGAACTGGGTGTAGGCACCTCTTTTTTTTTTTTTTTTTTTTTTTTTTTTTTTTTTTTTCCAGGGGGTTGCTTAATGTGAAAATGCCACTGCAAGTGAATTTTCCCTTTATCCCGGTGGTGAAGTCGAGGAGCTGAGCCCGATGTCGCAGGCTGCTGCTATGGCCGTGCCCCCTTGTCTCACTGCTGCTGTCACCTGGAGCATCTTCTGGCCTCCTGGCCAAGACCAAAGTGCTCCCAGACGTGGCTCTGGTCACTGTTACAACCTTGGACATAGGGCACGTTATACTGGGCTGCTGCAAGGCCAGTGACACTGGGTTGTCTAAGCAGATATTTTAGCCTGGGAGGACTCCCCAGGCCATTTTAGCAGCTTTAGAGACGCTTCCCTGCTGCGCTTTTGCCTATAGCGTGTCTCCTATGGAAAGAAAAAGGAATATTTGCAATGTAAAAGCATAGTGTATGTGCTGGAACAGGGATTAATCTTTAACTTTTTTTGAAGCTGCTGTTTATACGCAGTTGAGCTATCTACTGGCAGCCAAGCTGTTCTCAGGACTGGGTGTCGCTCCTACAAGAAAACATTTTGGAGGTGGGATGCCTTTGTCTGGCAGCCCATCGCCAACAAAAACAAAAGCACTGTGGGAAGGTGCAGGAGAGCAGCTGCTGTTTATAACATCCCCACATTGTTTGGGGCTGCTGTCCTGGGAAGAAAAATAGGGGAAGAAAAAAGGGTGTAAGCTGGAGTGATCTGTTAACACAAGCAAGATTTGTTGGTGACCTTGCTGAGGTACAGCGGCTCCTCATCACGAGTGTTTGGCTCACGGCTGGGCCAAGATGGGGGGGGAATCGCTGAATTTTGGTGTATTTGCGTTAGCTAGCTGCACAATTCCTAGGGGGAATTTATTCTTTTTCTGAAATGAAAGACAACCACCCCCATCCCCGGCCCAGCCAACTCCCTGCCCCACCTCGGTGCTCTCCTCCTCTCCCGTCCCGGGGGGAAACAGCCCCTCTTCTTTTCCTCAGCCTGCAGCCTGCGTGCCTCACCCCGCCGACACTAATGCCTTGTGCTTTCACCAGCTTTTACCTTTTTTCCTCTTTCTTTTCTCCCTATGATGGGTTTCTTACAGCAAAGTGTTTGCTCTCAGGGGGTTGGAGCAAAGCATCAGGGCAGGAGAAAGGGATCTAAGGCAAGAAGCAGGACCTGGCTGGGGGTTTCTCTCTGTTAAACCCCTGTGTCACAGCAGAGGTATTTGCAGTGGGCTGTAAATGCCAGGCTGGAGGAACAGTTGCCATAAAACCAGGAAAAAAAAACATTCCCTCTGTGCTTTTGGGGCTACAAGGGCCAACTTTTGGGACTGGGGAAGGCTGCTCAGCCTGAAGCCTGGTCCAACATGGCCAGTAACACAGTACCTGGAAAAAAGGGTCTGTTGGGGACAAGGCGCTGCTGGATGGAAACTCAAGCAGCTGCAGGTAAATATTTTTGCTGGTTTTATTTTTTTTTTTTAAATGATTCTACTCCAGGGAAGGGTGTAGCTTCTGGAGTATATTTCATTGCGGGGAAAAGCAGCGATGAAAACGATGGTAGCATTTTCACTGAGTAAGATGAGTAACACCTTTTTCTTAGCGCAATGGCAGAAAGAAAAAATCAAGCAGGTCGAGTTAGCGCAATGGCAGAAAGAAAAAATCAAGCGGGTCGAGTTTTCTTTTCTAAACTACATCCAAGACGTGGTTTGTAGGATGAGGTTGGGGGGGGGTTGCCCACCTTTGCAGGTGCAGATTTACAGCTGTACTTCAGCTGATGCAGTATCATAGTCATGTCGTGGGGTACCCCCAAGGTAATCATCAGTGGGCTGGTTTTGAAGTCCAGAAGGCAAAATGGATCTAAACTACAAATTGTGTGGATTTTCCTGTCATCTTGTCTTCCCCCAGCAAGAAATTTGTGCTTGGAGGGGGAGTCTGGGGGGACTGCGTGTGTCACAGGTGCCAGGCCTGACCCCCATCTGGGATGTCCCCCCAAACCCTGGTGCTAACGGCGTTTGCAGCAAGTGAGGAGGCATGGGGGGACTCTGGGAGGCTGGATGCTGAGGGGACAGGCTCCAGCTCTCCCTCTTCAGGGCACCTGGTGCAAGCAGAGTTTAGCATGAACGAGCAGTGACTAATTCTGGCCACTCCACCCCCCCCCCAAATAGATAAGGGGCAGAGCAGCCGCTCCCATGTGATTTCATCCTCCCTAATCAGTGCCAAAGAGGATAAGGAAAGACAAGGAAAGTGTCCTTGGGAAGACTGGGGGAGGGA
>KL264351.1:3262-18555 GCA_000699545.1 Podiceps cristatus | reverse complement strand
GGCCCTGGCTTGGGCGCGTCCGCCGGTGCTGTGCCCGAGCCGGCGGAAAAGGTGCGTTGCTGGTGAGGAGAAACTTAAAACGAGGCCTGTGACGGTACCAGCGTCTCACTCGCTTGAGAGTGACACTGAGGCGTCACCAGTGTAACAGCTGTAGGTGTGCCCGGGCACGCGGATGAAAAGCGTACTTTTATTTTTTAACTAGAGAGCCGTTGTGTGTATGGATGAACGCAGGGAAGAGCAAATCGTGCAGCTGTTGAATACTGTCCAAGCTAAAAATGAAAAGGAGCAAGAAGCCATGTCCTGGTGGTCTGGGGATGAAGAAGGGTAAGGAGAAACAATTACTTATGGCTTTACGTACTTTGAATCGAATGAACTTCCCACAAGCCTACTAGGAAGATACATCAGAAAATATTTACATTTAGTGAGTGAATTAGCTCAACAAATATACGTGGTTTTCTGTACGTATATTGCCATACTGAAGCGGTTGGTTGTAACCATTGCTGTAAAACTCTTTTCCAGATTATTGTTGAGCTGGAGCGTTGAATTTTTACTTAAAATCATAAAATCCCATACTTGATCTTCAGGCCTACTAGAGTAGATACATGGAATTTTTACGCTCCCTTGGCCTTTGGAATTACTCTTCCAGAGGTTGCATTTGACTGCATTTTTCAGTTATTGTGCAATCTTGGAGCATTTTCTTGGCCTCTGTGAGATAGGGTCCGATCTTAACTCGTAAGGGATTTTCAGTAGCGGTGAAATGGGCAGCCAGGTGTGAGCCCACCGAGATGAGGTGTTTGCGTATTTGTTCTGCTGAAGGATCTGGTTCCAGGGCAGCGGTTCTGGCATGGAGATGCTTTGTGGCTTTGCTGCCTTTGGTTTGATATAAAAGATTATGTTATGTTTCTAGATACTGGTGTAAAATTTTTGATAGCTGGTAATTTTCGGGCTTTAATTGTTTTAATGGCATACGCCATATTCTCATCGGCTGATGGTCAAGTAAGTCGTGGATGGCGTGTCTTGAAGCAGATTCAAGGTTTGCCTTGAATGGCCCAGCGTACTGTTCACAGTGGCCAGGTACGTCTTGGATAGTCTCTGAAGTTTCTGTTCTCTGCACTTCAGACCTACTCCAGAACAGCCTGCGAAAGTGAAACCAAATGCTGAAAAAGCTCCTGTAAGACACAGACCAGCCTTGGAAAAAACATTCCTTGAGCGGGATGTGGAATATCTCTTTGAAAAAAATGAGCAAGATACTGATTTAGATGAGCAACTTAAAGAAGACTTAAGAAAGAAGAAATCTGATCCTAGATATATTGAAATGCAGGTACTTTTCCATTTGTTAAAAGAAAATCCAATCACAAGCTTTCTTCCTTTTTTTTTTCTTCTTCTTTTTTTAAGATTAAACTAACCAGAAAACAACTTCTTGCAATTTATTTACTAGGAAGTTGTCATGATATTACTTTAGCTAAAAATTACCTTCAGAATTTACAAAATGCATACCTATCAGTAGGACAGCCATTAAAAAACGGGCTTGCAGTGACAATTTCTGGTTCCAAAAAATCTAAAATTTTAAGCTCACGTATTGTTGAGTTAGGTGGGATTTTCTGTTTGCTTTTCAGTGAACTATATGCCTGCATTTCTGTCTAAAACTGAGAGCACAAAAATGGGTCTGATGGAATTGCCTCTTGGAAATGTAGTTTGTTCTGATAGCCATATTTAAAGTTGTCAAATAAAACAGTCTTACCATGAATGGGGGGCTCTCCCTTTGATACAAGGCCCTAGTCTTGCTACTGTATATACATACCTCTTCATGTATGGATCTGTTGGTTTTAAGTAATTTGGCTAAGTTTAATGAAACTGAAAACGTGCTTGGGATTAAACTTACTTCCTGTGGGCCTGGGTGTGTGTGTTAGCCTGACCATTTGTCCTGTTATTTCTCAGTTTAGCTGAGATCATAGATACTATTTCAGTGTTGAAAAGGTGTTTAAAGATACCTGCTGTTACTTTCTTTTTCCACAGAGATTCCGAGAGAAACTCCCTTCCTATGGGATGAGACAGGTAAGTGTGTATTTAATTTGAAAGCGTATGCGTTGCTGTTGCCCTGTTGTATAGTAGGAGGAAACAGTTGCGTAACTGGGACTGAGGGGAAACCTTTGTTGCCTTTCATGAAGGTGCTGAAGCTTCCCAAGTTCTGACACTGGATTTGACTTCTCTCCAGAAAGTAGCTCGGGTTCACTGCTTGGTGACATGTTCAGAGCTGCTCGGGAGCTGTACGCGCTTCTGTGTGCAGGGGCAGCGTTATTCATGGAAATGCTATTGAATGCTAGATACGTTTATGTTTTGGGTTTTGGTTGGTGTTTTGGTTTTTTTTTAGTATAGGTGTTTTCTTCTTTCTCTGCCAGTTAAACTTCCAGAACATTCCTAGTTAGTTGGATTTTAGAGAGTAATTGACCACTACATAAATTGTCATGCTTCCTTTTTCTTTATATATAAAATTGTGGCCATTTATTGAACGCTTGTCCAATTTAGAATTTAATATAATGCAGACTAAACCTTTTTTAATTGCAGACTTTATGGCTGCACTGCTGGCTGTTACTGCCATTAATTTCCCAGTCAGAATATAAAATCAGTGACAGTATGGGTTATTATTAATTGATATTGATTCTTCTGTTGCTGTCACCTGTATGAAACAGGAATGACGAGTATTCTGTTACGTTTCTGTTGCAGATTTAATGAACAATTAGTGAGTTTCCTTTCTAAAGTTAATGTCTTTGTCATAGAGTGGTCCCTCCTGTTAGTGTTTTTCTTAAAATAGTTCTACTCCCCTTTACAGTCCTTTGCATTTGGAGGTAGAGTCTGGCAGTGGAAGAAATCTGTTACTGTCAGTATAAGAAATGTTAAAATGGTGCACTGAAAATCTTCAGTTAGTACAGTCTTGCAATCCAACAGAAAACACTTGTTTTAGTCACCAGAGAGATACAGAAGGCAAGTAGGAGGGAGAAAAGTTTTAAAAATATATTTCAGGCTTTCACTTTAATTACTTTATGTTGTTTTCATATAGGGTCTTAAGTATTTAAAACTAGTATTCAGATTTTATATGCTTTAAATTTACACAGGTGAAGCATAAATGTGCAGGAATTACTTCTGTGTGGTTTATACTTTATTTTAGTATTATGAGAAGAAAGTATTAATAGCAACTGAAGAAACAGTTACTCATCTGTTTCTAAGTTCACTGCATGGTAGCAGAGAACTGTCAAAATACTTGTAAAATATAATAATAATAATAATACAGTGTTTTCTTGTTGTTTGGTAACAGGAACTTGTAAACCTTATAAACAATAATCGAGTGACTGTGATAAGTGGCGAAACGGGTTGTGGAAAGACAACCCAGGTTACACAGTTCATCTTGGATGATTACATAGAGCGCGGGAAGGGGTCTACGTGCAGGATTGTTTGCACGCAGCCTAGGAGGATCAGCGCTATCTCGGTAAGTGCTGTTCTGACAAACTGAGTAGCTTCCTCCTTGTGATTTCTCCCCACCCCCAATAAATCTGAGGAAGGATTACTGCCTTACTCAGAATTGCTGAATGAAAATGTTTCTTCCTGGGCCTGGGATCTGTGGGCAAGTTTATGAACAGAGTGTACAATCTGCTAGATTATGTGAAGTTGAGGTCTGAAGAAATTCCAAATGACTAGGTAGGTACCACGCACCTCTCAGAGAAACTGCTCTGCTGTCACATGTGCTCACGTACATTTAAAGCTCAAGATTCAGCCTGTAGTGAAGTGGCATTTTCTGTGTTTGTTTTCAGTCATCTTAGATGCTATTGCAAATAACAATTTTGCTAATGTATGCTAATTTGATATTTCATAAGTCGTAGTCGTTAATAGTACGGGCACTGTCGGCCTCATTCTTCTCTGAATTTAATCGTGGTTTGTATCTGTGATTTTAATTCACATTTGCGCTGCCCAAATCCATTAAGGTAAACGCTAATGCTGAGTCAGGCCCTTCAGAGGTGTATTAATGAGCAAGAAAGCATTTTGCTTTTAAGTGCACAGTAATTACTCTTGATAGTTAAGTATCAACTGATGATAGAACCTTACTTCTCATGAGGAAAAGCTCGCCCTGCTGAAAGGGTGAGAGCATTGCTAATGCCTCAGTGGTTATGTTCCTTTAAAGTATGTCCTGGGTCGCAAACCTGTTCTTGGGTTGCTGACAGGGAATGCTGTCCACAGTGGAGGAGAAAAAGTGATTTTCAGGGTGTTTCTTTGTTGTTTAGATAACATCTTGGTTCTAGGTATTTTTTCTGATGAGTAGCTAAACAGATCAGCCTGGTGGGATTTCTTAAACTATTTTTTAATGTACTATCTTTATTCTATTTATTTTTCCAAGGTGGCTGAGAGAGTCGCTGCTGAAAGGGCGGAAGCATGTGGTAGTGGCAAGAGTACAGGATACCAAATTCGTCTGCAGAGGTAAGAGAGACTCCCTGGGCAGTTTTTGTGCATGTAAAGTAGTATCGCTATACACACAGGTGACTGCTTTCATTCCGATGCTTTCTCCAAGAGGAATTCCTGTGACTAGCTGGTATAGGGAGTAAGGTTTCAGAAACTTAGCAAAACGTTTGAGTGCAGTTATTGTATTTTTATGCAGCATGTCTCAATGGCTAGCTCCAGGGTGTACTTTGTCTAGTAGGTCTTTTTTTCAGCTCTCTAAAAGGTGATGCTATAGATAGAGATAAAACTGATGTTCTTAATGCATGAATTTGAAGGGAAAATGGAAATGCTAAAGGAGAGAATGATATAAGCTGCATTTCTGAGGAAAATTATGTATTTGCTGTGCTCACCCATTGAGTAATCCCAGTGGGATTAGTCAATAAAGTTAGATGCATTGGCAAGAGTTTATCGACCTAGTGCCATAGAGCAAAAGCTATCACATATGCAAGGTATTTTTAAAAAAATACATGGAATGTTACCAGGAAATAATGGAATCTCAGTTATCATTGAGGAAAAACTGCTGGTGAAAGATGACAGCTTAGTCCTGTCAGCACGTTAATTTGAGCTTATAGAATCTGATTTGTATTTTTCTTTACTGTTTAATCCAGACTGTTACACTGCTGCCTAACAGCTGTTGTCTGTGCTGAGCTTAGATAGCTACAAGAATTTGGGGTCAGCAGACCAATGTGCAAACGAGAAGAGTCTTGTCTGGGAGGTCAGGGCTTCTGTCAAGTTACAGGTAGTTCGTTCCCCATCCATAAAGGGCTGCAACCAGGGCCTGGTTCTTGTTCCACCAATTCAACTCTAAGTGAGCAAGTCAGAGCGAGGCGTATTTCCGAACGTCTATAATGACTGTCTGCATTTTGATTTTAAGCTTTTAAAGTACTTTCTAAAATACAGAAGAGAACTGAATAATTCTTAATGTATCTCTTTCAGTCGGTTGCCAAGGAAACAAGGTTCAATTTTATACTGTACCACGGGAATTGTCCTGCAGTGGCTGCAGTCAGATAAGTAAGTTTTCCTATTTGATAAGAAACCAAATACAATTATGAAATGAATTGACTACTGAGCTGTTTCTAACAATCTCTCTTCTTTGTGTTTTTTGGTGTGTGTTTTGGTTTTTTTGGTTGGGTTTTTTTTTTGTGGTTGTTTTTTTTTTTTTAATTTTGCTAAAAACTAATATTTAACTTCCTGCTTTCCTATTTTAGGCACTTGTCCAGCATTAGTCACGTAGTCCTTGATGAAATTCATGAAAGAAATCTTCAGTCAGATGTTTTAATGAGCATTATTAAAGATCTTCTGAATATTCGTTTGGATCTGAAAGTAATACTAATGAGTGCTACTTTAAATGCAGAGAAGTTTTCGGAGTATTTTGGTAGGTGAAATGCTTCATATGAATGTTCCTCCTGAGTAATTTAGGCTTCTATGGTGTAATGCAGTTCTCGCACGTTAGGATTTATAACTATCTGAAGCAGGGGATGCAGGGGGAATCAGCCAGCCCCTTTTCAGTGGTCTGTGGGGATAGGACAAGGGGCAATGGCTGCCAGCTGGAACACAGGAAGTTCCGCACCAACATGCGGAAAAACTTCTTCACAGTGAGGGTGACAGAGCACTGGAATAGGCTGCCCAGGGAGGTGGTGGAGTCTCCTTCACTGGAGATATTCAAGACCCGCCTGGACTCCCATCTCAGTGACATGTCTTAGGGAGCCTGCTTTGGCAGGGGGGTTGGACCCGATGATCTCTCAAGGTCCCTTCCGACCCCTACAATTCTATGATTCTATGATTGATGTTTATCAAAAGAGGTAATGACTTCAATTTTACACGTAGTTGCCAGCTAATGGAGATGCTTGTTCCCTTAATTTTATCTCATCATGAACATGTATGTTTCTGTATTTGTTATTCAGACAAGTTGTGGGAACAGTATCTCCAGAGTGTTTTCAGGTTAAATGTTTACTAATATTGACGATGTTTTAGAAGCCATGGTGTGAGTTTAACCAGATTGAAGCCTGTAGTTGTTCAGCTTTACCCTGTAGCTGGAACCAGAGGAACATGCTGGAGAACAATACGCTGCTCACTACCTCTGCTTCTTTTTATTTGGCAACTTTATTTGGAATTGCATTTGGTGTTTTCTGTGAGAATTTAAAAACAAACAAACACACCCCCCCCCATAAACTTGGCAACTATGTTGCAAAAATAGTGAAGAATATTTATTGCTTCTATTATTTCAGTACAGTATTTCACTTGAAAACTGAGTTATGCCTTCCTCCACAGATAATTGTCCAATGATTCATATACCTGGGTTCACTTTCCCTGTGGTGGAGTATCTTCTTGAAGATGTAATTGAGAAGTTGAGGTAAGTGTATCTTCTGAACACCATTGTAGGTAGTATTGTGGGGTTTTTTTGCATAGTGTGTCTTTAAATATTATCTTGGTATAAATAACCTGGGAAAGAATTAGTTGTGTTTTTCAACAGAAAACCTTTTAAGAGATGCTTAGTAGCTCTTACAGTAATTAAAAATGGCACATAGCAGCATAGAAATGTTGGCTTGAAGAGGAAAAAAAACCTCATCTCTTTCTTCTGGTGTGGTGAATTTTCAGGCTACTAAATCAAGCTACTCTTTCTGTTTATTCCAACTCTTTCTTCCTTACACATTCTCATGCTTACTAGGGATGATACCTGGTTTTATGAGTAAGATTCCTTGTGGAAAAGAAATTTAAGAATCATATTTACATTGTATAGCTAAAGTGCTGCATATCTTCCATAGTTTGGAAAACTACTATGCAGCTGGCTTTAAATGACTTTAGTCTGAAACTTTAATTGTTTATTTCAATGTAAAGATATACTCCAGAAAACACAGACCGTCGGCCGCGGTGGAAGAAGGGCTTCATGCAAGGACATGTAAGCAGACCAGAAAAAGAAGAAAAAGAAGAAATCTACAGGGAACGATGGCCAGCCTATTTAAGGCAGCTGCGGGGCAGGTTGTTCTCAAGTTACTCTTTTGCGTTAAGTTTTTAGACACTTCCTAACTGAGAAACAGAAATTAGTGCTGTATTCCATTACTGTGCTTTTATTAATGATCTGAGAGTTTCTTCTGGGGAAAACAATAATGATGGAATTGCCAGTAGAGTTGGCTGGCAACTGTTGCAATGCTTTGGCATTATCACAGAGAATTGCCTTCCTTTGCATGTGAGAGAACTCACAGCAGTCCGGATGCTCACTGTTGATGTTGGTATTGTCCCTTCCAGTCTTCCAACATAATGTTAGGCTGCTTGAGCTTTGGTCATTAGATTTTTTTCTGATGATTTCTCCTCCTCTTCAGTCTTCTTTGAGAGAGAAAGTCTCATAATCAACAGAATACAAAATGTGCTGGGTTTAAAACAAACAAACAAAACCAACAGCAACCAAACACCAAAACAAAAAAAAACACCCCACAATTTTTTCCTCAGAATAGTTTAATATTCCTCTGTAGTGGTGTAAACCCAAGCTAAATAATTCTGCCTCTTGAGCACCCACTAGAGATTGCCTACTTCAAACATTCGTTTGATTGCTAGCATTTGACTTATGTTTTGGTTATCTGGGTAAGCCGATTAATTGGATAGCCTGGTTGATTTATTTCAGGAACAGCTTCTTCCTGTTTTTTTCCTGTCTTATTTGTCCTCTGTATTTTGGGACTGTCTATATGTCCAGCTTGGTAACAATAAGGAATAGAGGTGGCTTGGTTTTATCTCCCTTTCCTAAGGGAAAAGTCCCCAATGCTGCATCTCCGGCCTGTCCCGTACTCTGTTCATCCCATTTGTACTTCTCCTTCCCTTTCCCACTGCCTCTCCTGAATCGATTGGCCGTTCTTTCCATGGCTTTCATGAAAGCCAAGGGCTGAACAGATGAGATGCCTCCTGTACTCACTGGGAGGGGTGAATTGAAGGGTAAACTCAGATTGTTTAGGTCCTAGAGAATTCAGGATGAGGAGGGAGAAGATGTAAATGCTTCAAATCCAGTTCAGTCATAACATGGTAATTCTTAAACTTAGTATTCTAAACTGCCGATAATCACACTGAACTAAATCTCAAGAGTAAGAGTACGTCGGAGGTACAGTAACTGAACAGACAAAGAAATAAATTGGACAGTAGTGGGTTACAGAGATGTGTGATTGTACGTTATTGAGTTACCCATATGTATGCTTTAATGCCTGCAGGTATTCAGCAAGTACTATAGATGCCTTGGAAATGATGGATGATGACAAGGTTGACCTTGACCTTATAGCAGCACTCATCAGGCACATCGTTTTGGAAGAAGAGGTACACTTCTGTCTCCTGTCCTCAGTTTTAATGATGTGACTGAATTGACGTCAGTGGCTGTTGGGAGTGTCAGAGCTGATAAGTACTTTGGATTATCGTACAGATATAAAAAAGAATAATTTTTTGTTTTGCTCTTCTGAGAAATAATTAACAGCTTTAAAAATCTAATTAGTATTTAAGCTTGAGTTTAAATGTGGTTAGTGACAGTGTTTATTGAAATGATCCGTGTTTAAAGGGGAGCACACATCTAAGCGTTTATTGAATAGGGGTTCTGGGTATTAGTGAGAGCTACGTGCATAAGAAACTTGGAAAACTTACAAAGACCCTCGATGTGCTCATTTATGGTCCCTTCTGAGCAGGGAGGGGAAAGAGCCTGAATTCTTTTGCTGACAGTAGGGCTTGTCTTACAAATAAAACAGGATAGATACCTGAAGGTTTGGGTTCCATTTGGATTCAGATTGCTGCATTTTTTTCTTTTGGAAAAGCTTTTAAATAAGCCTTTAAATTTAATTTGTACTTATTATTTTCCATCAAATAACTAAGGTGTATAATTAATTTGGACTTGTAGTTCTTTCTGTGACTGTGTGTCTGTCAAAGGTAGTGTTCTTTGTAGTGTATAGTCAAAGTGACATTTTGTGCAATAGCTGTAGAAAACTGTCTAAACCTCTTTAGTGTGCAACTGAATCTCCGTTCTCAATTCTTCAGCAATGCGAGGGAGCGGGCAAGAGCAATTCTTAACAGTTGCTGTTCGCTGCCTCATATCTACCCTGTGCAGTTGGCTTTAATGGGTTTTCTGCCTCAGTAATCTAAATATGACTTAGACGCTGTGAAGACTTAATTATTATATAGCCTGGCAAAGGTCTAGTCACGCTTACCAAGCGCACGCTTACCAAGCGCACAGCTAAGAGGAGACTCTTCCTACTTTCAGCTTGTCATTAGTAGTTAATACAGCTGCGTTAATAGCTACCCCCAAATGTGCCTTACCTTGTTACTTAGTAATATTCTGATAGTGTTATTACTATCAGAAGGATCCCTTGCCTGAAGCAGGGACAGACATGAAGTAAGAATAACTTCTGTTACCATAGGCATAATGTACGTAGGTTGTCCTGACCTGGAGTTATTTGTTTCTGTGTTCAAAAATGTCTGTGGAAGTGCTGACACCTTAGCCAATTCCTTAAAGATAATTTTGATTATTAAAAATATTAAGTAATTTAATATTTCAGTTGATAATTTAAGCTGTGGATAATAAAGATGAGTTGTTGTTTCGTATTTTGTTCTTCCTGTGTTGAAAATTATACATTAGTGTCTCTCAGTTTTATTTGCAGCTCAAATTCCTCTAGTGTTGACATGGTGTTTAAAACACTGCAGGGGAAAAATATTTAAAATCAAACTTTTATTCATTATGTTCAAATATATGTAGCTAACTCTTTCAGAGAAAACATTCTTACAAACTTTGCTCCAAATTTGAGTCAGGTGATGTTTGAAACCTCATTATCCAACATGTACGTATTAGCATGTGAGTAGGTGGTTCTTTGCATAGCATATAATTTATTCTGTCCTTCTCCCTTCACTCCCTCTGTTATGTATAGGATGGTGCAATTCTAGTGTTTCTTCCAGGCTGGGACAACATTAGCACTTTGCATGATCTCTTGATGTCACAAGTCATGTTTAAGTCAGGTAAAAACGACATTTTACGCGTGAATTCTAGCAGTAGCATTACTTGCAAACTTAATTTTTGCATGTGGTTGCTGGTATTGCACTGATCTTTTTTTTTTTTTCCTTGTTTCTTCTCAAAATGATGGCAGTGTTGAGAATTTTTTGCATTTCTGTGGTATCTTTCATCTGCTAATAATAATACCTTGTTTTCCTCAGTGTATGAGTGAACAATCTGAAAAAGAATCTGACCTGCATCTTTTTCCTTTTGTCCTTTCTTGTAGCTCTGATAGCTTCTTGTCAAAACTAAACTCTTTCTTCGTTCTGTATTAATTTCCTCTCTTCTTGATTCTTCAGCAGGTTCTGTCTACTGCTTTGCTGATAGGTCTTTTAATTCCTGTTTATTTCTAGACGATTTTTTGATAGGGCACTATAATACTCTATGCCTATCCAGCACTTTAATTTGTCCTGTTTGTGTAACTCCTGTTTTCATCTAACTTGTCTCACTATGCTCTCAACTATTCAGATAGTCGTCTTGTAGTTCATATTGTGTACGTTCCATAAAGAATTTCAATTTATTGGAAGATTGAGAGTGTTAGTTTATTAATTTTGAGCAATTATTAAATAATTTGAGAACTTTAAAATGAAATATAAATTACTATACATAACTCCATATATTTTCTTAAACTTGTCAAGTCATAATGTGATAAAAAAATTCATTTTATACCTTTTTACTTTAGAATTTGCCTTCGTGGTACATATACCTGTGAATTCAGATTAAGAAACAGTAGACTGACTTGCAGCATATTTTTGCTATTCTCTACACTTGATTTTCCTGTAAAAATAATTTCTCTGCTTACACTGTATCTCTTACTGATTTTTAATTTTCAGATAGGTTTGTTATCATACCTTTACATTCTTTGATGCCTACTGTTAACCAGACTCAGGTATGCTTTTCTTTTCTTGTTATGCAATAAAGTAACATTTTCCAACTACAGAAAAAATACTAATTAAGTTTGTTTGGTTTTGGCAAACATATAAATGGGACATGGATAATTACAGGTTTTTAAGAAGACCCCGCCAGGAGTAAGGAAAATCGTGATTGCTACCAACATTGCAGAGACTAGGTAAATAGCTAGCTATACAGACTGAAAACACCTATATGTTTAACAACATCGATGAAAGCGTAATCTGAAGTATCAATCTGTTTAATATTTCCAAAATACATGTTTTTGTATTTGTACCGTTCATTTATAACACTTTATCTTTAGAAATGTTTATAGACGCAACAGGAGTTTTCCTTTAATTGTTTTAAACAATTAAAGCACGGATGTTACTGTAAAGGTTGCCTTTGTTGTACATGATAAATCCGTGCTGCCTGACTTCATAGCCCCTTGTGGTGACTTGCCAGACCTAGGAGAATAAATCAAGCTCACTCTTGAACTGCTTAGTAACATAATTCTTAATGAAATTCCAACCACAGATATTTTTTTTTGTTGTTGGCTCGCAGTTTGGGGGGGACTAAAGAGAGGCTAAACCCCTTTAAAATCCTAAGTCAAGCTTGCAAAGATGAAGAGCTGCATTTTTTTCTTTCTTTTTTTTTTTTTTTAACAGCATTACAATAGATGATGTCGTGTTCGTTATAGATGGTGGAAAAATAAAGGAAACTCACTTTGACACACAGAACAACATTAGCACAATGGCAGCAGAGTGGGTTAGTAAAGCGAACGCCAAGCAGAGGAAAGGTCGGGCAGGAAGGTAAGAATAATGAGGATAGTTAGAAAAGTCTTGTGATGTTAAGTTTCCATCAGTCTTGGAGTCTGCTGGAGATACTGCTTTGTTATTTGTTCGCTCAGAAGCGGATGCTAGCCCAACTGTCTCCTGTTCTTGTGGAAAGAATGGCTGCTTTGTCTTTCTAGGAAACTGGCTTGACTTGTGCTGTGTTAACTCAGGAGTTTCCTTCCTTCTTATAGAAGAATAAGTTCATTTTTATTTTTTTTTCTTGGTAGTGTTGCCTTCACACCTGACATATGAGGCTATTAAAGTGAAAATTACCTACAAATTAAAATCGCTTGTGGAATATTTTCTCTCTTGTTCAGACTTGCAGTTCTTCTCAGGTCTCTTCATTACTCCTTCGGAGCAGTTGATAGGAAGTTTCTGTGTTCTGCATGCTTTTTTTCCTGTTGATGGGCCTGTGTTTTAGAAAGCTGAAATGGCTTTTACGATTGAATATGCTTCATTTCTAATTCTTCAAGGTGTTTTGGAAAGCTGTTGATAAACAGTCATGATGTCAAAGTGTTGTAGGAAAAAAAACAAAACAAAACAACCCACAATTGTTTATTTAAATAATTCCAGAGTTCAGCCAGGCCACTGTTATCACCTATACAATGGACTACGTGCTAGCCTTCTAGATGATTATCAGTTACCAGAGATCTTGAGGACACCTTTGGAAGAACTCTGTTTACAAATCAAGGTAAACATATGAATCTTCAAACATATTTATTATCTACTTTTCCATTGCAATAAGAGGTTGAGCGACTAAGTTAATGCAACTGTGAGCACCTGTCTTAGAGTCAAAATTCTGTTACACCAGAAGTACGATATATTTAGCTAATAATTGCAGCAATGCTTGCAAAATGCATACTTGTATCTACATGTGTCCAACCCAGGAAAAATAGGATGGTCTAATATAAATAAAAGCTACAGTCTATTAAAAGAAATTTGGACTGTGCTTCCTCTCCCCCCAAAATATAATTCAATCAGAGGAGCTTCTGAGAATGCCAGTGAGTCAAGGGATATGACGTCTTAAAAGAATTTTACTAAAAAGTAGTTTTAGAACTGACGTGAGTTTCCTTTGTGGCAGTTTGTATTGAATACCTTATGCACGCACAAGGAACAGCATGTGTATGTGTACTGAATGAAGAGTAGATCCTTATGTTTGGAATTTGATCATGAATAGATTTTATTTTTGTCCTTAGTTATTCATTAGTGAAATTCTAGCTCAAGCTGTAAATTATTCACCCTTTTTCAATTAGCATGGTCACTGCTTACTAATTTTAGGTAGTCATCCTTCTCCAGTTGCTGTAGGGTTTTGTTTGGTTGGTTTTTGCCTTTCAGATTCTAAAGCTTGGTGGAATTGCTTATTTTCTGAGCAAACTAATGGATCCTCCATCTCGTGATGCTGTAATGTTGGCCATAAATCATCTAATGGAGCTGGTAAGGTATTGCTTAATGTACATACAAGAAAAAACCTGTTTAGAGCCATGTTACCGTGTGGTTTGTTATCAGACAGTTCTGATTCTACAGGTCTGGACACTTGCAACCCCTTACCGTATCATGTAGACTCTTTCTATATCTTCACTGAACAGAGGAAATAATTTCACGTAATACGTGATGTTTATAAGCTGCATAGAGTAGTTCCTGAGGAACTTTCTACATAACTCAAAACATATACATGCACCTTGCATTTAAGTTACCTACGTATATTTCTTTAACTCGCTGCTTCTGTACCACCCTGCATCCACCAAGCCTTCCCATCCCAGTCAGATTAGTGAAGAGTTTGAGATACTTTTTCTGTGGACAAATAAGGTAAATAGGAGAAAGATCTTGTATGTCATTGCCCCCTTGGATGCTGGGGAAGGAGAGATTAATGACCTACTTGTACTGTTGGCTTCCTGCCCTGCTATTATTTACACAAATCAGTAGTAGCAATAAACTGAAGCATCTGATTTAGATGACGAGCAGTATTTAGACGAATGGCATGATTCCGTGAATGTTTAGGTAAAATTCTGGCATACGTTTGTTCTGTGACAGTGCTGTAGAGTAAATAAATACAAGGCACATTGAGGGTAAGATGTAAGTCTGAAAATAAGCTTGATCAGGAGAATAGGAAGACAGTCAAGTGTTAATAATTCTTCATACTTTCATCCAGAAAAACACAGAGCCCTAGCACAATTAAAGATGATTGCCATTTTCTTGGCTGTAATCGAATATTTCTGTATCTCCATCACTTGCTCGATTGCTTTCCTACCATACCTTATTACAGCGAGCTGCGTTCTCCAGCTGTTAGGCTGTCCTTTGTTCTCTAGGTATACTAGTGGCTATTTCAAGGAATTCTCCCCATTTCAAATGATGTATTTTTTTCTTTTTCCCTTTCTCTCCTGACAGAATGCTTTGGACAGGCAAGAAGAGCTGACCCCACTAGGTGTCCATTTAGCACGATTACCAGTTGAACCACACATTGGAAAAATGATCCTCTTTGGAGCTTTATTCTGCTGCTTGGATCCAGTACTAACAATTGCCGCTAGCCTCAGCTTCAAAGACCCTTTTGTCATTCCTCTGGTAAAGTTTCTAAGAGGGGAATTGCACATAAGATTTTAAGAATCTCAGAAGGATATTGGGACGTACTGAGATGTTACAGTTTAAAAGCACTCTCTTCTTATTTTCATTTTAATTAAATTTGTATTAGTAAAAGATTCCCTTCCCATACTATTAAGTATTGTCGTTCCCTATAGAATATTGGAAGCAGCTTTAATTTTCATGTATGTTGCGTACAAAGTATTGCTGTATATATGTACCGGAAGCTTGCAGGCCGCGTTTAAAGGCACGGTGGTGGCGGCGGCTCTGGCCTAAAGGGACGGCTGGAGCGTGTCGTGTCCGCCGGCCGGTGGTTGGGGCGGGATGGCGGCGCCGTGAGGACCTCGCACACACGGAGCAGGCTGGATGCTGGCAGGCAGCCGGACACTATCACAGGCTGCCCAGGCACTTGGCAGGGGCACGATATTAATAAAATTTGTAGGGGGTTGGACTAGATGACCGCTAGCAGTCCCTTCCAACCCAAAACATTCTATGATTCT
>JMFS01038882.1:0-14987 GCA_000699545.1 Podiceps cristatus | reverse complement strand
CTGGGGAGCCGGGGATGCGCTCGCACGTGATGCACGTTGTTTGTACATGCGAGCGCACGCAAATGCGTGTAAAAATACAACTTTTCTTCCGACGCGTTACTGCAGCTGGGAAAACGTCCCGAAACTGCTGCTGCTACAGCAGGGCTGCTTGTGTTGTTGGTTCAGCTGGAAATGTGTGTTTAAGGGCGCTAGGGTAGAAGCTCCTGTTTCATAATGAAGTGCCAGTACAAAAAAGCTGAAATGTTCTGTGCGTGTTCTGGCAGATTAGGGAAACCGTGAAATACTAGAAGCCCTAATTTTACATTCCTTTAGAGGAAATAAAATAATAGTAAGTGAAAAGTTTTTTGCTTTCTCCATTTTTTTTTTTTGTGCACAGTGAGAAGATGGACAAAAATTCAGGAGTTACACAGTTAGATCTGAGAAATGTGATTTGCAGAGAACAGTAATTTCTTTTGTTAGATCACGTAAACGGTTGAGAAAATTGCTTTTCCATAGAAAGCTATGTCAAATGTAGATCAGGCTTAAAAGCAAGCGAGCAGCCCCTTCTCCCCAACCAAGCAGAGAGAACAACAACAAAACAGAACTTGTCCTTCAGAAACTAAGCCACAACCATGTCAGTCTTTGGTCTGGACTGACTACATAAAACTCGCAGCCTAAAAAGAGTGTTCTGAAGGAAAGTGCCAAGAGGTAGGTAGAACTCAAAATCTAGGTTCTTTAGCGACTACTTGCCAGTCGTAATGGTATCCTTTACGAGACTGTGAAGAAGTTTTAATCTAACCAGAGTTTTACAACACTTGTAAAACAGTGGTGGTGTATCTGGCGTAGGGTCCATTCTCACTAGGTGGGCCCTGCGGAACGGCAGTTGGGGAGAAGGCGCAGAGCTGGGCTGTGACGGTAACAACCACGGTTGTATTGGAGATCCAGAGTGGCAAAAGTGAGGTGACTTTGCGTAAAGTTACGTAGTGAATGAGTGACAAAAAGGAGTGGATGCCAGGCTTCTAGAGGTGTCTTTCATCTGGTTACATTCATGACTTCCTTCACAATTTTTGGGGGAAAAAAGTCATAAAGATGTATGCAAAATTGAGAGAAAGGAAGGTTACGTGATTTGAGTGTGGTCGTAAATGAAGGCAGAAGTATTAGAAACAGAAATGAGATCTGATCCCCCACTAGCTTGATTTTCTTTTTGCTGTCCTGCTCTGTCTTTGGGATGATTGCCAGGAGCCACGTTGGGGTTTTGCGACCAGAGTGGAGCATGTCCCGTGGTGAGGACCGCCAGGGCTCTAGAGTGAAACTAAGTAGTGTACTCATGGAACAGAGTCAACGAAGTGTTGAGAATTGTAATAATTTGGCTTTTATAAATAATTCATTATTTTTAAAAGGCTCTGTACAGTAGTGGATTTTGCAGGTGTATGCCTCTTCTCCCTACCTGTAGTAGGATATTTTCAAGGTTGAGTGAAGTGCAGTTGTGTACTGGGCCAGGTAGAGTTTTCCAGATGAAAATGTTCAGTGGGGGGTGTATGTATATATATATATTTAATGGCTGTGTTTTGTAGTACTACTACAGCTATAAGCTATAAGTAAGCTTTATATACAAATTGTATGATTGTATTTTGATTTCTCAATAGGTCTGGGACAAAAGTGAAAACGGGGATTGGCATTGCACTGCCAGCTGGAAGGTTTGTATTTATAAAAATTACACAGCTTTAACCATAATTTCTGCTTTGTTTTTGAAGAAATATACTTAGTTTTTGCTGACTTATAGAGTAGAAATATTTTTGTTTGTTGTAGATCCTGTTTCTTATGGTAAAATACTTTTTCTCTGCTTTTATAAAACATCTCTAATGACTCACTTAAAGGAGATGCTAGCATACAGTCTTATATTATTAGTACTTAGTTATGTTGGCAGACTTTGTTATCAGTAAACATAGCAGTAACTGGCATTTAGGGAGCTGGAAAACAGTACCTTCATTTTTAATTGAATATTTCCTTTTTGCATATTGTAAGACTGAAGAAAAAGGAAGAGGTCTGACATCTATTTTTTTTTTTTTTCCCAAAAAAACCTTTCTGAGAACTGTGTCATAGAGAGACTCTGCTTCATCAGGATAATTAGTGCATTCAGCTTCTGAATTGTCCTTAAATTAGTCAGTCGAGGGAGGTGATTGTCCCGCTCTGCTCCACACTGGTACAGCCCCACCTTGGGTACCGTGCGCAGTTTTGGGCACCGCAATATAAAAAGGATATAAAGCTACTGGAGAGTGTCTGGAGGAGGGCCACGAACTTGGTGAAGGGTTTAGAGGAGAAGCTGTTTGAGGAGCAGCTAAAGTCACTTGGTCTGTTCAGCCTGGAGAAGAAGGTCTACAGCTTCCTCACAAGGGGAGGAGGAGCAGGGGCTGATCTCTTCTCTCTGGTGACCAATGATAGGATTGGGGGAACGGCAGGTAGATGTGCCAGGGGAGGTTTAGGTTGGACATTAGGAAGAGGCTCTTCACCCAGAGGGTGGTGGAGCACTGGACCAGGCTCCCCAGGGAAGCAGTCACGGCGCCGAGCCTGACAGTATTCAAGAAGCATTTGGGCAATGCCTTCAGACACATGGTGTGAATCTCGGGGTTGTCCTGTGCAGGGACAGGAGTTGGACTCGAGTGTGGGTTCCCTTGAGTGTGAACAGGGAGTGTGGGTCCCTTCCAACTCAGGATATTCTATGATTCTAAACCAGTATTTAATGGGACCACAATACAATAATCCCTGTAAATGGAAATGCAAGTGAAGCTTTTGAATTCCCCTTCCCTACAAAAAGGAGCATTTAGGTTGACTAGGTATGAAAAAAGAGTTTCATGTGAAAAATGAGATAAGTGATGCTCTGCGTATGCTTTGCAAAAGTACAGGCAAGCTAGAAGTGAGCATGGTAATAGCTGAAAATTGGAAACAAAGCTGTACTTTTTGTAGTCAAGGCAGAATTTTAACAGATTAAAGGAGTAATAAATAATGCCTTGAAATATGCTTGTAATAATTACCTTTTAACCACTAACTAGCAGCCACAAAACTTTGCAGTGCTTATAGGAATAAACAAAACACAACAGCTGCTGTGTAACTTTGAGCTTTATAAAAGAACACAGGTTTCAAAGAAATAGTCTTACTACTTCCTAGAATTTACTTCTGCTTCTGCAGAAAGTCATGAAAATGTGTGATCACTTGGACTGATACAATAAGTATGTTTCTCGGTCTGTTTTGGTGTTACCTTGCAGACACACAGTGGATCTGTGTGGCGTGTGACGTGGGCCCATCCTGAATTTGGGCAGGTCCTGGCTTCCTGCTCTTTTGATAGAACAGCAGCTGTATGGGAAGAAATAGTGGGAGAGTCAAATGATAAACTCCGAGGCCAGAGTCACTGGGTGAGACTTCTAACATATTAATTATGGTTTCTATATGTTCTTACATAAACAGATTTACTGTGCCTTATTGATTTGTTTGCTTTTCATAATGAGCTGAAGCTTTAAACTGTTTACATTTCAGAATTAAGCAGAAGACTGAACATGCAAATTGTTCTAAATACCAAGTTACTGGACTTTTCTGGTTTTGCAACAAACATGTTTTCTGTTCCTGAAACAGAGAAAGCACCCTGTTTTCTTCTGTTAATATAAAGTGTTCCCGATTTTGCCTGTTTTGTTAGTTTGTGGCAATATTCCAAAATAGATTAAGTATTTTTAAAGCATTTGGGGAAAACAGCTAAATGGCAACAATCAGGCCAATTAGTGTCACTGCTCTTGGTGTTTCTTAATAAGATGTTCCCTGGCAAATAATTTGGAGGCATGAATTCCCATCTACAGTAGAATTAAAGTTGTGGGGTGTTTCTTCTGTGGCAAGACCTCATTTGAAACTGTCTCATTGCTCTTTTTCATCTTTGAAACAATAGATTTGGTTTGGGGGGAACTAGTTTGCTTGGGAGTGGATTTTCTGGGTAGCATTTCATCAAGGGAATTTTAGATCTAGACAGATTATTTTGCAGCTACTCTTAATGTGTAATCTTCTATAACTTAGTGTAGTATTCCTGCCTCTACTGTGTTATTTTGTGTTAGGTTGCTAAAATATCTGCAGTTTTCTAACATTAAAGTACGTAATTGTGAAGACTTGGGTTGTCAGGACCTTTGGTGCCCAGCAGAGTATGAAAGCTGACTTCTGAGCGCAGGAGGCAGTTGTGATGCATAGTTTTCAGCTCAAACTCATACTTTCTTTGCAGGAGAGGTGACAACTTGGAAAACAAATGTTATCAATTTTTTCCTCCTTTACCCTAGCTAATCTTCCTATCACGTCTGCTGTGTTCACCCATTCTCTTATCAGAAATACTTGATTTGCTGCTTCTGTTGGAAAATGCTTCATGGTAAACTTCAGCAGCACTGAAATTAGAAAGCGGCATTGCTAAGCATCATAGTTAATATTGACACCACTATGAATGAAGAGGATAGTTTCAAACTGCCTATGGCCAACACTCTTGGATTTTATGCTTATGTTACATGGTTGCTTTGTGTCTGTTGGTTTCTTTTCTGGGTTGTGGTTTGGTGGTTTTCTTTTTTTTTTTTTTTGCTTTTTGGGGTTTTGTTGATTGTGTTGTTTTGTTTTGTTTTGTTTGAAGAGCATAATCTGAACAACTCTTTTTGGTACCAGAATTTTGATACCACTGTGGGTATCTCTTGATGCTTGAAGTTGCATCAGGGCAATGATCTGTCATTTCATCATTTCACCAATTCATTGGTGTATAATGATTATTTTTTTTTCTTGATGGAAGAGGTAAGTGATCTTATGAAATGGTGTTGTCAGACTTTCATTAGCCTTCCTTAGTGAATATGTTTTTTCATGGAAATTTCTAGTATTTCCTTCAAGAATTTCTGCCTTTCTTTGCAGGTGAAGAGGACCACTCTAGTAGACAGTAGGACATCTGTTACAGATGTGAAGTTTGCTCCCAAGCATATGGGTCTTATGTTAGCAACCTGTTCGGCAGATGGAGTTGTACGGATTTATGAAGCTCCAGATGTGATGAATCTCAGTCAGTGGTCACTGCAGCATGAAATCTCATGTAAGCTAAGCTGCAGTTGTATTTCTTGGAATCCTTCAAGGTATGTTAAAACTGCAGGTGTTGCTTTATGACTGTTTAAGCAGAAGATCCAAAGAGTTAGTTCTGAAGTTTTGTGGAATAAATCCTAAAACATGCATAAGCGTACATTACTCAGATCTGCAAGCAAGCTGCTAACGTTTCTTTTGATAAAGCAAGTTTGGCAGAGCTGGAGGAGTGTTACAAAAAGTCCTCCTGTTCTCTGTGAGGAAATATTCCCAGCTTGTTTTTAGCAAGTAATGAGCTAAAGAGCTACAGAGTGCTCTTTATTTATCTACGGAACTTAACTGGGATTTTCACAAGACAAAGTGTTTATAAAGGGTCAATTCCTATCATTCTTTCCTTAAGAAAGGTATTGTGATAGGTAATAATTTTGATGTCTCTAACAAGGACACACACCCTTGCCAGTGCAGCAGTACTAGGAACCACAAGAGTCTTGCTAGCACAAATACAGAGCCTAAGAGTTGTTCTATACCTCCCTGAACAGGAAGGAACCAGACGTTTGGTTGGGTAGTCCCCACCCAGAAGAACACACAAAGCAGAGGTTCTCCTTTGCTTCCCATCTCGAACCCTCCTCCAGCAGTAACAGCAAGGGAAATACTATTCAGGGCTGAACTGCTTTGGATTTTGTTTGTCCAGGAGCACTTAATGGCTTTCTCTATAGATGTAGGGGTCTGTCTCCTCCTGATCCAGCTATTCGTCTGTTCATTAGTAGTAGTCTGTGCTTGAATGTTCAGAGTACAGGTTTTCACTCTGATGCATGGGATGGGTTTGAAAGTTGATTTAAAAACTAGCACTCATATACATTTAGCTCTTGTAATCTATCTTTCCAAAACCTGAAGGAAATCCTGCTAAATCAATCACTAAAAGTAGTGCAAAGAATGCAGACTCTGCCATGAAACTTGTGGCAAATACTTGACTTGATGTATATATAAAATCAGTCTTACTCTCTGGGAGCATCATCTTGAATTGCCAAATAATGTTACCTAATGATTTCTCCTTGGTGTATAAAGTGGGCGTTCAAAACAACAGAATGGAGATTGTTCTGGTAACTGTGAATAGCACTTACTCATGTTTCCGTGTGATTTTTTTTTTTCCCCTTTTTGATATTTTTGTTTGTTGTTTTGTTTTCATTATAGATAATGTGTCTGAAATTTTAAAAATGGCTTGGTGTACTTTCTGTGAAATCATTTATAAATATAACAGTATTTGTTTTCACCTTTTAGCTCTCGAGCACATTCTCCAATGATAGCTGTGGGAAGTGATGACAACAGTCCAAATATATTGGCTAAGGTTCAAATTTATGAATATAATGAAAATACCAGGTATGCTAAATGGCAATATATAACATTTGTGGGATCTTATTGTAGTTTGTAATATATTTCTGCTGTTAGATGTGGAGTGGAGTAGTAAATACTTCATTCTGTCTCTGAGCCATTAGATGGGAAAGGAGAGGGAGACCTCAGAATGGTAACTGATGTTAACAGACACGATACTGAGAAGTTTGTTCCATCTCAGTGCAAAAATGCCAGTGTTCTTACCCACATTTTAAAGAGAGAATTGTTGTTTCTGCTTCTACTAATTTATATTGCTTAATTTTGCACGAGGAATTAATAGGATGAAGTTGAATTGTATTGCACTAGGCACTGTTTTGTTCAAGGTGACCTTAAAATGCTTTTAAAAGCCTGTTTATAATCACAGAAGGTCCTGTGAATTACTAGTGTTCTGTGAAAGTTCAGTTTGTACAGTTAAGAATTCGGAACCAGAGAAGGCCACCAAGTGTGTGCACAACCATGCGCAACCGCTTTCAATTAAATGATGATAGAGAACTTGTGTTTCATTCAGGGTGATTGGCGTGGGAAAGGAGCCAAGGTCTTCTGTGGATTTATGCCTGGCTTCAGACAATGTTCTCTACATTAACAATAAAGAAAAGCTGTTTTAACTTAGCTGGTGGTAAATAAGAAAATGGAATACATGTTTATCATACAGCTAAGGAGGCAGATAGCGGTCTGCTTACAAGCAGAGAAAATTTAGTAAGGTACTGAGATACAAATTCCCTTTAGATTTGTGAATGGAAGAATCTTTATATTTCCTTCTTCCAACTGTAGACAAAAATGTTCTTTGTTGGATGACTTGGCATACCGTTGTTAATTGTTATTGTATCTCATGTCTCAATTTCTGAAGAAATCCGCTTGTAATTATTACTTACAATTGAATTTATGTTAAACCCCCATTTTTTATTAAGTCTCGTCATGTATACTAACCCCTTTTTCCCTGTTTCACTATGTCTGGTTTATATAATTTGTATCACTGGCAATTTTGATGTCACTAAAGCCCAATTTCTTATGCTGTACAGGAAATATGCAAAAGCAGAAGCTCTGATGACAGTCACAGATCCTGTACATGATATTGCATTTGCTCCAAATCTGGGAAGATCCTTCCACATTTTGGCTGTAGCAACCAAAGATGTAAGAATTTTCACGCTAAAACCTCTAAGGTGAGCTTAAAGGGAAGATAGTTTGGTATGATGTGGTGCCTACCATATAGCCTTATTTTAATAGTATCCACAAAGCAAAAGTAGTAGCGTAATGTGTGCAGGATTGTTTTTTAGCAGCCTGATTTTTAAGATGACAGGATTGTGAGCAAGTCTGTAATTTTGTCTGAATACCTTTTAATACTCCTAATCTAGTACCATTTGTCATATAAGCTCTGTGAAAGATGTGATCCTTTTTGTCATCATGTTCAAGCCCAGACCTTTGAACAGTTGTGTGCAGAACTGTCATTTTTCTCTTAAAACAGGAAAGAATTGACTTCATCTGGAGGATTAACAAAATTTGAAATTCATATTGTGGCACAGTTTGATAATCACAACTCCCAGGTGTGGCGAGTGAGCTGGAATATTACAGGCACAGTGCTTGCCTCCTCTGGCGACGACGGCTGTGTTAGGCTCTGGAAGGGTAAGGTCACCCACCTGAAATACATTGGTTTTGTTAGTAGGCTGAATATACTTTAGAAACTTTACTCAAAAAGTAACTTTGGAATAAAATTTTATTTTAGATTTGTGAGTGATAGATATTTATATTTCTATTTACAAAAGGAAATAGCTTTCTGTGCTGGACCACTTGTATGATGTAGTCTGCTGTGAATAGTTGTTACTGTACCCTCCAATTGTTTCACCAGGCTAGAGCTGTGTAAAGTTGTCATTTTAAAAATTAACATATGTACTGCATTACTGTCTCTGCCTGCTGCCAACACCAGAAAATCTGCATTCAGTCACAGTGTTCAGGCAAACTGGCTTTTTTCTGTTTAAATTTTCCAAAGCAGCCACAACAACAACAACAACAGCAGCAATTTCCTCATCCATTCTCACTTGTTTCTTGGTATTTTAATAAAGGAAGCTCATTCTTGCTACTGAACGAAACCGTTTTAAATCGTGGATAGGCAGAGAATGTCAGACAGCTAAAGGGCGAGATCCTCAGCTGTTTGGAATTTATCTGTTGGTATTGAGGTTCAATTTAAATTAATACCAGGTGTGTAGCAGTTGAAACATCATAGTTCTATCAAAAGCTGAGCTTCAGAAGAGAAACTAAAAGCTTTTATGTATCTATATTTGCAGCTAATTACATGGACAACTGGAAGTGTACTGGTATACTGAAAGGTAACGGGAGTCCAGTGAATGGTAGCTCTCAGCAGGGAATTTTTAATGCCTCTCTAGGTTCAGCCAATACAAGCCTACAGAATTCACTAAATGGATCATCTGCCAGCCGGTAGGTTCATTAGCAGACAGGCGGAATTTCAGTAGTCTCTTCTCTGAGTCTTCTTAATTTCACTTAGCTTTCATGTTTGTTTCTTCCTTTTTTTTTCTTTTTTTTTTTCTTAAGTGCAATGTCATTTATTGCATGAACACTTCTACAAGCTCTTCAAGTTTTGCTCTGTGATCGTGTCTGTTATGCCAGTGTTAAGAGGAAAATGAACAAAACCATAAGCCACACTGAATCATTTGGTATGAATAAGCAATGTAAACAACTGTTTTCACTTTTAGTCCTTTCATGTTATTAAAAATAACTTTCCTGAAATAGTTTCAGACAAGGAGAAACTTCACCATACTGCTGTGTGACTGCCCTTTTGTTTTAGAAGCATGTTTAAAAGTCAAGCAAAAATACCAGCAAGAGATTCTGGTTTTCACTGGGATAACATAGCAGAAAGTAAGGAGGAAAAGATACTTCATAATGTATTGTTTCAGCAATCATATACTAGTGTTAGTTTACTTGCATTTTTGCAGGTCTAACATCAATTGAATAAAAGTTCTGGATTTTTTTTTAATCTTCCTCATAATGGCATTCTTGTTGAAGATTAATTTGCTTTCTTTGTTATGTTTTTATTCTGTAAGAATCACTGTTTAGTAGGTAAATTTAAGTGTCTCTTCTGAAAACCATTTTAATTTGTGCACAGTGAAATCTAGAACAACACTGCATTTGTATGGTGGAGTGTGTACAGTCAGCTTTACAGGATGTGTTCTATGTAAGGACTAGCTGCGGCCAAATTCCATAGCAGCAGCTTCCAAGTTTTGTGGCCACCTTCTTTTTTTTTTTTTTTTTTTTTTTCCAATTCTTTGGGATATACTCTTTTTCTAAACCCCATTGTTAGGACATTTGCCTGCAATTTCAGCTACTAGTATGGCTTTTTTTTTTTTTTTTTTTTAGTTCAGAATGCTCATCTGTAAAGTGCTATGACAGTTTGCTTTTGGAGAGTAGCCTTTGCCCCCCCTCTCAACAGTCCGACCTGAACGGCAGTTCTGGCTGCCTGATGCCTAGCTGCCTTGAACAGAGAGGGGCTTTCACATTTTCCTCACAAGGAAAATTGGAGAGCAAGAGGTGGTAACGGGCCGAGTCTCCAGCAAAAAAAAAGAGGCCAAAATGATATTGGCCATCTGGTTCCAGGTGCTATTTCCAGTGTAGCAAGAAAAGGCTGAAATGTTTCCTGTCTTGGAATTGTGATAACCAAAGCTATATGACTGTATTTGCTTGGGCTCCTATAGGGAGATACAGGCTGGTTTATACCTCTTTAGCATAGGGTGTGGTTTTACAGTCTCCTTATCTAAGCCTGTACTGCTGCCAGCAAGACTACCCTACCCTGCCCGGTTGGTGGTTGGTCTCCTCTCCCTGAAGCTGGTAGTAAGCCACTGTGAAACTGAAACTTCTAGCATTATTTTAAACTCCCTCCATTGCTCGGTATTTTGAAAGTGCTGGTTTTGTGGTGGTTTTGGGGGGTTTTGTTTTGGTTTTGCTTGGTTTGTTTTTTTTTCCCCCTTGTGTGGGGGTGTTTGTTGTTTTGCTTTGGTTGTTGTTGGGTGGTGGTGTTGTGGGGTTTTTTGTTTGTTGTTTTTTAAATAAATTATTCTTGGCTCCAATTTGGAATGAAATGTTTTGTTACAGAATTAAGTCCTTGGCTGTGGAATTTCAAAATAAATGGTGTCTTGTCCTAGGATTGAGCCTTACTGTAAAAAAGATAACTAATTATGTGTTTTTGTTTGTAAACATATTGTCTTGAATTGCATAAGCATAGTTGCTAACTTTTTTAAAGTGTATTAACACTTATAATAAAGATGTACTGACATTTGACTAAATCGGTATACTACATAGAATTTATTTTGTGTGTGACTGTAGATGCTATGTTTCAGTGTCTATACCTTTAAACAGTTAAAACAGCTAAAGCATAGGCAGATCTGGAAAACTTTTTAAGTCATGATCACCAGACTGGTTTTGTAATCAAAAGAGTTTAAGAATAGATGATGTAAATTGTTGGAAAACAAGCAGGGCTATATTGTTATGTTGATATAATTGTGTGTCTAGATTTATGATACGATTTCCATTCTCCATTTGTATTATGTCCTTTTTAACAGAAAGCAGAGCTGATACCAAGCTAACTGGAGTAACTTTGGTGTTTTGCTGCTTGTTGCATGCACACAGGAATGGAAAACGAACTCCTTTTTCCCCTCCCCAACGCCGTTTGACCTCTCCCAAGACACCAGCAGCCTGCTAACTACTAAATGCTATTCAAAAAGCCTTTTTAAAACACGTTGTGTACATTTTTTGTACAATTTGATACTGTTGGAACTTCTGATAGAAAAATACTTGGAGAGGCTTCGTGTTTGGAAAATAACCAAACTCCCAAACTTCCATCAAAACTTTTTTTTTTTTTTGAAAGCTTGTCAAATTAAGAGCGTAGTTCATGACTAAAAATGAGAATTTTGTCCTTGATTCACATGGGAGGAGGGAAGTAACCATTAAAATAATTTTCCTTAAAATTGTTTTGATAATAATGTTTTGCATTTCATAGTGTTCAGCATTTGATTAAGATTCCTAAACATTGCAAGTTTGTAACTGCTTTGTAATATATGAAACTGTTAGTTTTAAAGGAATAAGAAAACTGTGTTCTGACAATTGTACAGATGGTAGCTTTTAATAATTTGGTATTGCTTCATTTATACCTTAGTATGACTTTATATAAATGCTTTGTAAGTATTGTCATACTTTCTCCATCCTAACAGAAGTACTTTTCCTGATATGTACTTGTACATTCCTGTGGTAACAATTCCATGGAGTAACTAAAATTTTCAGCATAGTATCCTAAAAAATCGCAAACACTTGAGCTGTACAAAGATTGAAACCAAAATGCAGCTTGTTGTGAATTGTCCCATAATTTCATTAATCATATAGCTGTTCCTTTATGTTAAAAGTCCACAGAACTGTAGAGACAGAAAACATCTAATATAGTTACACTAAAATGCACAAGTATTACGGGTAAGTTCTAATAAAAATAGCAGAAAAATGACAGGAAATGTCATAATTCTGAGTCTTGCATTCACCAGGAATCTTAAATTTACTCTGAGGATTTTACAGAAATATGTATATGCATACAAAGACTGTATTTCATTGAAAGTAGTTATTCTCTGTAAATGTACATTACTAGATTTAAACTATTATAAAAACAATGATGTTCTTACATCTGTTCTCAAAGTGCTGTGAAGTTAATCTGAATTAGATGCATCTGCAGACAATGTGCTTGGATAATATTTAATGTATATTTTGTGTTGCAAATGAAGCATTACTAAAAGCTCTGTTAACAAATCACAGGAATTCTGGGAGAATGAAAGCCTGTTAATAGCTGTGCTACAACATCATTTTGGTTTCCAAAGCAATCTGCTCTTTTGTAAAAATGTATACTAGGATTGTTGTTATGGTATTCTTTTCTATAAATTTCAGCAGAAAAGACTGTATTATTTTCCTTTAAAGAACAGTTTCCAGATTTGTCATGTTTTGAATTACAAGCCTTGATTTCTGCTATTATGTTCTATTGGTTTTGGCATGGATATACTAAAGCCTTTTTTTTTTTTTTTCCAGCATGTCTTTTCTCCCCTTTGGTTCTCCTTGTATTTACTACCTTTCTCTTTTTCTTGTTTTGTTGTGTTTATTTTTTTTGTTTATTTTGTGTTTATTTTTTTCGTTTGTTTTGTTTTTGTTTTGGTGTTTTGTTCCTTTCTTAATTGTTTCAGGTATTTCTTTCCCCCTCTGGATTCCCCACGGGCTGGATCGAGATGGTCCAGTCATGCCCAGCTCCTTCCTCCTCCTCCTCTGATAGAGCACTCTTGCGATGCTGACACTGCCAACCTCCAGTATCCTCACCCTCGCAGACGATGTGTATCTCGGCCTCTTAATCTGTTACCTGAGAATGAAGGGGTTTAACACATTACTTTAAATAAACTCTAAAGGGCCTTATTCTGGTGTTTGTGAATGCTTCCATTTCTGGCTGCCTTTGTATTTCTTCTCTCGTACAAAAGATTTTAAGAAATTTGGGAACTTCATGCATGTTTTGCAAAACAAACTACAACATTTGGAACATGTTATTTATGTTTGTATATCAAAGCAAGATTTTAATCTGTACCCTTTGAACTACAGCAACACGCACAAACAGTATTAACCACGAGTTATTTACAGCGTAGCTGACTTCAATGGCCTGTCCTCTTTTTTCTTTTTTTTTTTTTTTTTTTTTCTTTTTGGAATCAGTTTAGTATGGTCTTGAATTTTTTTCTTTTTGTATATTGCACTGAGAAATGTGAAATACATTCTCAAAAATTAAAACATGCTTTCAAGAAGTTGTTGAGTAACTAAAGGATGATATTGGATCAACTTGTAAAACAAAACCATTCCTGTGTATACTGCAGCAAAATAGTTTGGATTGTTTGGTTACTTAAGAATTTTCCATCTCGCTGTATAAATATTTAAATTTTATAATTGTGGTTGACTAATAAACTTATTCTAAAAGGTGTATGTTAGTATGCTTTTTCTTCTAATAGGCTTTCTTTTCTTTAACAGGCTCCTGATCAAGGAGCTTTTTTCATTAGGTGTCCATTGCTTTTGTGAAGTCCTGTGCCATTCTGACTGTGCAGTTGCGTGTTACATTTTCCTGCCACGGGGTGTACTCTGACTTTTCTCATGGATGTGTTGAAGGGCTGCAGAGGCTACTAGAATTGGTGCATTTCAAATTATCTCATCATTGTTTTCCAGTGATTGAATAATTGACTTAAGATATTTTGAAGAAATAATACTGAGTGAAAAGCCTCCTCTTCTGATGTGTCGGCAGAGGAGTATCATTGCTGTGGGTCAGCACGCTGGCACCGACTCAAGCCTGCGCTGGTGTGAGGCGGGAGGCTAAAACTGGACGATGACTACATGCTCTTGCTAGGGAGTAGCGTTCCTGTACAGGAGGTGATTGCTGAGCTTGTTCAGTGGATCTTGCGGGAAGGGATAAGGGTGGGCTCTGCAGCAGAAACCCAAAGTGTGCTTCAGAATGGGCTTATGCTGCTTCCTGGACTAGACCACTGGCATAAGGTAATGGAGAGGGCAACCTGCATTCTTCTGAAACGAGAGCAAGTTACTGCGAGTTTTGCTTGCTTTCTGAAAACTTATTTGTTCAGGTGCTACGTTTCTTTCTTGATTTCTCTCTGAAGAATCTAGTTTTAATTTACTAAAAAAAACATGAGAGGTAACAATGGTGTTCTAGAGTACTTGCTGACCGTGCCTGGACATAGGCTGCTGCTATTTCTCAGCCAGCAGGAACAACTTGGGGGGGGACGGATTTAGTAAAAGCAGAGACTTTTTAAACAAAAAGTTAACTTTTATAAAATCATTACATGCTTTGTATGGTAAACAGAAATGTTAACATGATTAAAAAATAAGGTTTCAATGGTGGTAGGAAGTAACTATTGCTCTGTGAGAGAATGGGTCATAAAAAATTAAAAAAAAATACTGGGATTCATTCCTAAAACAGAACGAACTGGGTATGCAAGCAGCAGAATATACTTTTGAATGTTTAAGCCACTTCCAGAGTTTCCGTCTTAACCGTTTAAAAGGTCAATCCCTTCAATACAGCAATTGATCTTTTTATTAGTGCGCTTCTACTTGGACCAAGGGAAAAAATAGGGCTCTTTCCTAAGCAGCCATCAAGAAAAGTGGGGTGGCAGTGTCTAGATACACTGCTGTTTCCCAATGCTAAAAGTTTGTGCTGTGAGACCCTACCGTGTCTGTCAGGTAATGCCTCAATTACTGCAGCATAACACAAAAGTATTGTAAAACGTATTCAAAGATAATTCTTTACATATAACTATTCTTTATAAGCCAGATCTAAGGGAAAGATTCCTGCTTGCATTTCCACCCCCTCCCCCCTTTAAATTTGTTTCTGTTATTCTGTTGGAGCCCAGAAAAACTCTTTATAATAAATTTGCAGCTTTTAATGCATTTGTTTATAGTTAATTCAGCATGATCACATTATTTTCCTCTGTCCTGAATGTGTATTATTATAGAATCATAGAATGTTTTGGGTT
>JMFS01038881.1:0-19316 GCA_000699545.1 Podiceps cristatus | reverse complement strand
CGACTTTTCAAATATGATGGAGAGTGGCTCCAGATGATGGAGAGAGGCTGGATTTCATGTTTGAGCTGTTTAACCCAGTGCAATGTTTTCATGCTCTGCCCACTGATTTCTGAGAGCAGAGAGCAATTTGCTAAAGCAAACTGAAATGAAGTTTATTGTGCTTCATGGGCAGAGTGGGACTCTTCTGTTTGCTTTAGAGAGTTGTGTTCTGCACAAAAATGTGCTATTGGACTTAAGATAAAGTAATGGTAGGAGTGATGGAGGGAAGAGACAAGTCAGGGGATGCAGCTCCATGCAGTTTTGGTTACATCTTCTTTGTACTTTGCTTCTTAGTAAGTGTTTTTGCCTTTACTTCTACAGCCTGTTATCACCCAGCCTTCTTCCTCCCTCTCTGAGCTATATCATGGTGCCCTCTCTGTTCCAGCATCTGTGTGTTTTCTGGTGTCCTGTGAGGTCTTCAGTTAATATTTTACAGCAAGTTTATTTCAAAGCACAGGCATTAATAAAGGTAGGACTTAAGCCTAGCAAAATAACTCATACAAATATTATTTAACAGAACTTGCTTTGCTTTTATGAGACGTTTCCTCAGAAACTGGAACAGTGAAATGTCGTTCTGACAGAAATATTTTCTGTTCCCTGCCTGCAAAAAAAAAAAAAAAAAAAATCGAGTTACTTTCATGCTTGCATGCGTTTTGCAAAATCTGCAGCAATGTTAGGAGGGGATACCACAGAGACCATTCAGTCTGTCAGTGTTGGATTGCAAAGTCTTGAGTCTTGTTGACATCTCTGCAATTTATCTGGCCTTAATATTTAATAAGCCTGATACCCTGCAATCTCCAGAATAAGAGAACAGTTCTTTTGAAAACTGCCTTGTGCCTTTGCTGGAGTTCTTGCTAGGCTGTTTAAATTCAGAGGTGTGCTTGTAACACTGTATCTGGAGGGTAAAGCAATAATTATCAATTTTATAGCTCTATACTTTGTATTAAACTTGTAAGCAGTCTGCAGAAAGAATACTTTATATAGCAGAGCAGGATCTTGCTTTTTGTCCTGATCAATGGGAACTACTGCAAGTCTCAGGTTACCTTTTCAGGAGGATGCCTGTTAGGAGGTAAGTGACTTGGCAGAGGCTGCTTGTCCAGGCACTGCTACAGGCTGTGTGTTGTCTGCATGATGCCGAGTGCCTCGCTGGGACCTAGACTTTTCCAGAGGGAGCTGGGTGTTGAATGCGCAGGAGATGCATGAGAGGTGCAATCTGCATCTGTCAGTGAAATGGCAACAGTTGAAGCTGCAGATAAAGGCCCGCTGGTGTGCTAGAAAAGAGCACCTGGGGCTGCTCCATGAAGATAAACTTTTTTTGTCTCTCGCCAAAAGCCATGGAGATCTTGGGGAAATACAGTCTAAGTAACTGATTTAGGCAGCATCTATGAATGTAAGGGCTCTTTCATTTACAGACTTCTGACTTGAGTTCTGGTTTTGTCTTTGGATACATAGGAGTCAGTTTTCAGCATTGCTAACTGTCTGCAGGTTCCTACCAGTTGGGCTTATCTGTGGTAGCAGAAAGTGTTCATCCTCTGCACCTTGTATCCCAAACTTACTAGCTTGGGTTGGAGGCTGCTGTTGAAACAGCTGCCTTTTCTTGGTTTTGGGCAGCCTAAGTAAAGAATCTAACTTCATTCTTTCTACAAACCCTTAGCTAGTAGGAGGTCATGCACAAATTATTAAAAATATTTGTTGTTACATTGGTGTATTTCACTAAGAAAATCCATGCTAAACATAAGACTGAATTATTTTTGTGTAAGAAGCTGCATAGCTGAAATTGAAAAGCAATGATCCAAGTTATGTGGCTTGAGCGTTTTCTAGAACTCTTCCAAAAAAACTTTTGAGTTTTTAAACCCTTGGAAGTGGAAGTAACCTTCAGTTGACATCTAAAGGAAAAAAGAAGTTGTTTGTTTGGTTTTTTTTTTCTTGGAGGCTTGAGTCAAATTTTGATTGCTATTTTTTCTCTTTTAGTTAGCATTTGCAACTTGCATACATTTATAAGAACATCTCATTTTTGTCCTAATATGTCTTTTAGATTTTGAACTTCCGCTTGAACTTTAGTATTAGATTTGTTTGTCAGACTTAAGTTGGTGCTTATACTTCAACACTGTAATTTGTTTTGCTTGCAGTTGATTAATGTTCTTCCCCCCCCCCCCATCTTGATGAACAACCTGAAAGATTGCAAGTTGCTAATGGCTTTTAAAAGGCAAATTGTTAAATCAGAACTCTCTTCCTCAAGTTCACCAGGGACTATCAGTGTCCACAAAAAATGAATTTCATTTATAGCACTTTGTGGCTTTAACATGAATTGCACAAAGGATCCAGTATCTGCCTACAGGGTGTAAATGAACTCAACTCTAATACTTTGGGACATATTAAAATGTAGCTTCTGGGATGTAGGAAGTAATCATGTTGGGCTGAAAATGTGCCATTGGGCTGAAGCCTCAAGCAGTGGGATGAAAGGAAAAGCTAATTATTGAGTCATAGAATCATTTAGGTTGGAAAAGACCTTTAAGATCATGAAGTCCAACCCTTAACCTAGCACTGCCAAGTCTACCACTAAACCATGTCCCTAAGCACTACATCTACATGTGTTTTAAATACCCCCCAGGGATGATGACTCAGCCACCTCCCTGGGCAGCCTGTTCCAGTGCTTGACAACCCTTTTGGTGAAGAAATGTTTCCTAATAGCCAATCTAAACCTCCCCTTGGTGCAACTTGAGGCCACTTCTTCTTGTCCTATCACTTCCTACATGGGACAAGAGACCCACACCCACCTCTATACAACCTCCTTTCAGGTAGTTCTAGAGAAGGATAAGATCTCCCCTCAGCCTCCTTTTCTTCAGACTGAACAACCCCAGTTCTCTCAGCTGGTCCTCACAGGACTTGTTCTCAGGACCCTTCACCAGCTTCGTTGCCCTTCTCTGGACCCTCTCCAGCATCTCAGTGTCTTTCCTATACTGCGGTGCCCAAAACTGAACACAGCACTTGAGGTGTAGCCTCTCTAGTGCCGAGTACAGGGGGACAGTCACTTTCTGTAGCCCTGCTGGTTATACTATTTCTGGTAGAAGTCAGGATGCTGTTGGCCTTGGCCACCTGGGCACGCTGCTGGCTTATGTTCAGCCAGCTGTCAAACAGCACCCCCAGGTCCTTTTCTGCCTGGCAGCTTCCCAGCTGCTCCTCCCCAAGCCTATAGCATTGCCTGGGGTCGCTGTGACCCAAGTGTAGGACTTGGCACTTGGCCTTGTTGAAGGTCATACAATTGGCTTTGGCCCATCAATCCAGCCTGTCCAGGTCCCTCCGTATTGCCTTCCTACCCTCAAGCAGATCAACACTCCCACCAGCCTGGTGTCATCTGCAAACTTACTGAGGGTGCGCTCGACCCCCTTGACTAGATAATTGATAAAGATATTAAACAGGAGTGGCCCCAATACTGAGCCCTGGGGAACAACCACTTGTGACTGGCTACCATCTGGATTTAACTCCATTCACCACGGTCTTTGGGCTTGGCCATCCAGCCAGTTTTTTACCCAGCAAAGAGTATGACTGACGAAGCCATGAACCGCTAGTTTCTTAAGGAGGATGCTGTGGGAAATGGTATCAAAAGCTTCACTAAAGTCTAGGTAGACAACATCCACAGCCTTTCCCTCATCCACTAAGTGCACATAGAAGGAGGAGATCAGGTTAGTCAAGCAGGACTGGCCTTGTCATGAGAAACAAAGAAGTTTGGAGGATATTTTGGTGACACTTATATGAAGCAGCCCTGAAAGTGTAGTGAGGTGAAGCAAGTGAAATAAAGATCCTTTTTTTCAGTTTGGTATCTTCCTGAAAGGGTATCCGTTACCTTGGAATGCAAGAATTTCTTTGTAGTGATTATTTTGCACATGTCCATACCCAAGATTTTTAGTGTGGGGCTGGGAGTGGTTGTGTTGAAACAATTTGTGTGAGAAAACCTGCTGGTTCATTCTGAGAATCTCTTACGTTTGCTGTCGAGGTTTGAGAGAATATTGAGGGAAGAGCAATGATAGCTAAAAGGCGGTGTAAATAAATAGCTTTATGCACGTAAAACGACTAAGACGAGAGCAAGCTCATGGGGTGTGCAGTGATTCTGCTCATGTAAGATCAGCCTTTGGAAGTATATTTTAGTCCTTGCCTTTTTCTGCCCTGCCAAGGGGTCTTGCACCAAGCCCATGTGGTGTCAGCGGGTCGGATTTCTCCACATAGTGGAGATTGGCTACTCTTTAATAAATATGATGTTACTAGTGCTCAGTTGGCACCTTTGGACTAGCAGGGGATATGAAATCATAGGTTCCCAACCACATCTGTGCTACTAGTGAGACATGCTGGGGTTAGAGTTGAGGTGGGACGCAGGGGAGAGCCGAAGCAGATGTGATTGCTCAGGCATCATGCTGGCACCACTGATGCTAAAAAGGCTGGAAGGGATGGCAGAAGTGTCAGGCCAGAGCAACACCTGAGATCTGTCGGGAGCAGGCAAGGAGGTGGCAGTCTGTAGTGGGAACAGAGCAAGAAGTTAGTGACTGGGAACTGTAGGGTGAGTTTGGCTGGAGTAAGGTAAAGGTTGTACCAGTTTGGAAGGGAAGGAGGGTGGTAAAAGGCTGTGTAGGAGGTTAAGAATTGCATCTGTAGGACTTCTGGACAATGTGTTACTTGTGAGCAGGCTGAGCTTTTGGCTGGCTTTTCTTGTTGCAGCTCAAAGTGCAATCTTTCTTCTTCCTTTCTGGCTCATGGGAATCGGTTGGGAATACAGAAGTGTCATAAAATTGCTTGTGTACCTCAGGCTGTGGCAGCAGTTGTTTGCCTGCCTTCTGCAGTTAGTACTAAACCCACTGCTTAAATTTTATACTGTGTATGAAAGCAGAAAAGGCAGTCTTGGGCAAGTAATAGTTGATTTCTTTGATCCTCTGTTCAGGTGTCTGTCCTAGAAGAGTATTTCATGGCTCTTTTTGGTTCCTAGCATGTAAAGTGGGATGGATGTCGGAGTAGCTGGGTCAAACAGCTGTAGAATGGGCTTGAGAATTGTGGTGTGTTTGGGGGAAGGCCATGGCCACCGAAGTGCCCGGGCTCAGAGCAGTCACCCAGAAAGGCAAAACACAGGCAACGTTGTGGCTTCTCAGCTCTACTTTGGGAGATGCCTGTAAGCATCAGGTTGCCCCTATGAGATGGGCTATATCTTCTGTCGAGACTCTGTGTGTTTGGATGTTGCAATAAAAAGACTGTGGTCAGACATAGTGATCACAGAAAGCCAGTTGTTGTCTTGCCGCTATTTCTGTCTTTTGGGTTGGTGCGTTTCCCTGTAAGCCACAAAGCAACTTGTAAACAAGTGCTGGTTGGTCTTCTGCCTACAGCTACAAAGCATGGGGCTTCCCTCAGCAAAAAAGATTTCCTTGAAAATTCAGTCAACTCGAAACCTTTGTCCTCCAGGTAGAAGATTGTGTTGTTAGTAAATAGATGGGGCTTGGTGTAAAACGACCTTTGGGAACAGAAGTACTGAGAAGTTCTTGAGACAACTGAAAACCTTTCTGATGCAGGTTTTCATTCATTCATCTTGCTCAAACTTCTTCCTGTTCTTGAATTCCTACGACTTTGCTTGAGCCTAATTAGAAGCTCCCAGAAATGGCTTTTAGGATGAAGGTCTCCACACACATCCATCGCTTTAAATATCCTTCAAATGAGTGAAACCCTGAGGCTGGGATGCAGAACTCCTCATGGCAAGAAATCAGGCTTATTTATATTTAACAGTTCTCCTTGTAGCTATTGTGGGGTCTTTGAACCCAAAGCCGTGCCGAGATAGGTATATTTTCTGCCCCTTCCCTCTCCATCCTCTCCTTATCTCAAACTTTCAAAATTAAATGACAGTGTCAGCAAAGAGATTGCTGCTGCTTAATGAGTTTCAATTGAGATGCAGATTGAAGCCTGACTCCTTGCATTGACAGATTAATGACTCCTCCCGCTGAAGCTTTGCAGCACGTTTTGGGGGGTGGGGGTGTGTGTGATAATTATTGTCTGGTGTTTTTTTTGGGGTTTTTTTTTTTTTTTTAACTGTGAAGCTTCATTTCTTGCTAGTGCCTGACCCAGGTGATGTTACTGCAAAGCTTTTTGTAACAAACGGCTTTTAAGATTGTTCTTTTTTCGGACTGTGAGGAGCTTGTGGCCTCCTGTTTAAGATATGCTGAGCGTTTCTAGCATGCAGATGCAAATGGAGAGAAAAGCAGTAACAAAACACTAGGATTAAATAGGAAGTTCTATGTTGTATACCATATTGCTGCTGCTCTTCCTCCTGCTGTTTGGTCTTATTGGGTGCCTGCCAGTGTGGTTCACCAACGTGCCTGGAGGAAAGAATCTCAGCGTTTGGGGTTTTTCCTCATCTGATTTAGAAGTATGTGTTGAAAAAAGTGCTTCAGCTCTACTCCTGACACAGGGGACTGGGACCAGTTGCAGTTGGTGCCCTGTTAGGGAGTCACTTCTGTACAGGGTAAGGAAAAGGAGCGCAGGGCTTTGTGGTGGTGGCCTGTTGCAGCTCACGCCTCTGGGAATTTATACACAAACTTCACGCTGCACAGCTTTCACTGCTTTGGCTTTTATAACTAAGGAGGAATAGTTATATTTTTGAATGTATAAAGAATCTTTTAAAATGTTATTTGTAAAATACTTAACAGCAAATGCTTTAAGTCCTGTGTTGCATGAAACAATGGTTATGCGGTGAATGAACTTGAAAACATGTGATTTGAGATTAGTTGCAGACTCTGACCTTCTTTGTAATCTCTGGCAAATACCTGTGCCTTTTGTAACGGTGGTATCTTACTTCTAAATTGAGAGTGTCTCTCTAAATTGTCCTCTGTGGCTTGTCTGAGCTCTTCCACTGAGTCACTCCTGAAGCTGGGAATTGGGTTGGGAGCCTTGACTCACAGTCCCGTGGTTGGACCAGAGGCCACATGTTCTTACCACAGGACAGCAGTTTCCTCCAGGGCTGTGCCTTTAGTTCAGCTGCTCAATATATGGTGTGGGGCTGTGGTTTGTTGGGGGGGTGTGGGGTGTGTGTGTGTTTGGCTGGTTTTAACTCTGTTTTCTGGATTTTAGGGGAGAATACAGGGAGCAATTTTTCTTACTGATTATCGTTTTGCCACATCTTATGATCAGGTTTATGTGGCTGCCATCTTCTGAATAGTGTCTATTCATACCTCCAAATTATTTGGAACAAACTAAATTTTTCTGGAGTTATAAATCTCCCATGCAAATGTGAAGCAATATGTGAAACTTAATAGGTAATTTCTGAAGAGTTATTGAAATTCCAAAGCAGCCTTCTGTTTAAATCTCTCAATAGATGTATTTTTAAATTACTTTTTTCTACCTTAAACCTGTTCTTTAACCTCATCATCTGTAAGAAAATGCATTACAGAATAAAGTGTATCTGCCTGCTTCTGTGGTTCATTTTTTTTTTTTTTTGACCATTTCACCATACATATGAGCGTATAGGTCACACTAACATGACACAACCTGAAAAAGAACTAGTTCCCCTAGGAAAAAACAGAGCAACAGTTAGTCAGAAGGCTTTTTTGACCATCACAGACACTTTTGTGGATTTCCTGGAACCCAAGGCTTGCGAGAAGGTGAGGGTGTGCATGGTGCACATGTCTGGCAGTGCAGAGCCAGCAAGCCAATTTGACATTTGGTACTGCACAATGTCCCAGTAATGTTTGGTTTTGGGGGGTAGTGGTGGTAATCTGTTTGTTTAAATTCAAAACTATGCTTAGTTTGGCTTACTTAAAAAGTGAGTTCAAAGACCTTGAATCTGTTGTTCAGCTCTTCAGGCTTTTTAACTGAAATGTAGTGAGGACTTGTCTTGTGTTTATGCTGCTGAACATAAACTGCCAAAGAGGAGGATTAATTTCAAAACAGGCTTCTAATTTTTCAAATCCTTCATCTTCTGCAGTCATGTGACAAGCTGATGAATGCCGTGCTGGCAGAGTTGCACCATGATGAAAGTATCTAATAGATTAGCAATGCTGAATGTGAGACGCTAACAGGGGTCTGGAGCTCTTCAGACCCTTGCTTAACCCTTCTTCAAGGGGTTGTAGAGCAGTGCTCCTCTGCACTCCTGTACGCAACCGTACGGTGAATGGCAAGCAATGGTATAGAGAGTAGGTTGCTGGCACTTCTGGAGGTGGTATGTAATGTTTGATCTGTTTGGGTTGGTTTTGGTGGTTTTTTTTTCTTGGTTTTGTTTGTTTGTGGGGGGGTGGTGGTTGTTTGCTTTGGTTTTTTTAACATGCAAAATTACCAGCTCAGTTCTGGATCAGAAACAATGCTTGAATCGCTTTGTAAAAAAAGTGTTGAAACTTCCTCTTAAATCTCTGTCAAATTTGAAGGTGTGGACTGTGAGGTTCAAAGGTTGACCCTGTATTAGGCAAAGTACTTTCTCTGGTGTTTCAGGCTATTTAAAGTAAAACTTTCCAACTGTGATATCTTGACGTATACAGACATCCCAGTAAAACAAGCTGTGTGGTTAATATTATTAGTCTTTGCCTGGAAAATACTCACAGGGCTTCCTTTCATCCTTCTTGCCACATTTTTCTTCACCTTTGTTTCTTTGTCTTCAAGCTGTTAAAAAGTTCAGTTTGGGAGAATGGAGGGAAAAAAAAAAATCTAGACTTTCAAGTGTAAGAAATCTGTTTTACGTATTCTTTATGTGGCTTTTCAAAAGCAAACAGGTATTTTACTCCCCATCACCTTGCACCATGAGGAAGCTGGTATCCAAGTACCTAAAATACATTATTCTGCCTCTGCGTGGGCTGCGCTAAGGCGAGACGGGCCCTGTGCCGAGGCGAGACTGGGTCTCACCACAGGCGGGGCTGCCCGGCTTGGCAAACCGGTCTACAGCTTGCTGTAGTGTTGCTATTGAAGTTTACTACTATTGCATTTAGAATAAGGAAAGATCACTACTCAGTTCTTGCTCTTCTGAAGACTACTACCAAGTGCTTTCTCTGCTGTATCGCAGACTCTGCTTTTCTGCATTTGTGGCATTAACAGTTGTTGAACATCTCCTGGTCACCCCCTCTGCCTGCTTTCCGCAGGGTGAGCTGTGGCCCTGGGCAGGGGGCAAGTCAAGTCGGTTGAGGAGGTAAAAGCATCCCCTTCCTGGTCTGCTGGATCACTTTGGCTTTTACATTCAGGCTCTTAACCATTGTAATTTCTTCTCCTCTGACTTAGTTTTACAGTCAGTAGTGCAGTCTGTCATTTAAACAAAAGAAACCTGCCTCAACTCTAAAGCAACAGAAGTCCCCAAGACTGACCCAGGAAGCAACAAAGTGGCTTTTAAAGAAACTTTTGCAGCATAGACTACCCCTTTGAGGGGTCTGAGTGTTCGTGGGAGTATGAATCGCAGCACAAGCAGGGCTGAAAATGACCTCTGGAGGTAGTCTTGTCCAGCCCTCTGCTCACAGAAGGCCCCCACAGCTTGGGTGGCTGGGGACCATGCTCACGTGAGTTTTGGCTATATACAAGGATGAAGACAGTACAGCCTTTCTGGACAGCCTATTCTGCTGCTTAGCTGCTCCATTGGTTAAAAAACCAAAACTTACTTTTTTTTTTTTTTTTCCCCTGTGTTACAAGAAGTTTGCGTTTAGTTTTAATCACCGTGCACTTTTCAGGACTCTGTCCCTCTCTTCTCAGTCTTTCCAGTAGATACCTGCAAACAGCAGTAAGATCTTCACCGAGTCTCCTTCAGGCTGAAACATGGTTAATACAAACTGAACTGCTTAGGGAAGGACCCTCAGTATTTGGTTCTTTACCAGGAGAGCATGAAATAAACAGTATCTAAACAGGTTTGAGTTCACTGATCCAGTCCACTGATTCACACTTTGAATTCACCGATTGAACTGTGTGTTGTGGAGTGTGAATACCTCTGGTTCTTGCAAACTGCTGCCTGCTGAAGCTTCCTGAAACCTCAGGGATGGTTCTTCAGCAGAGAACTGGGCTGGAAACCATGTAGGGCTCGGACCAGGGCCAGGCTCTTGCAGTTGTGTGTGCCTTTCTGAATTCATGTTCTCACTTCAGTGAGTTCTATGCTCAAACAAAACCAAAAGTAAATATGCCTTTTTAAATGGTGTATTGTGTAGATTGGTTTTGACTATGTATGAAGTCTATTTTTTTTTTCTTATCAGTAGTGATTTGTTTTAAAAAGAAAAAAAAAAAATATTCCCAGGCTTTTAATGCTTTATTTCCAGTAAGATGTTCTTTGTGTACCAGCTGTGTGATCGACATTGTAGGTGCAAAATACTGGCATAAATGCTTTCTCTGATAAAAGTGAGAATGCAAGTCATGTATACAGGGCATTATTAATTTTTGAGATTATCCTTCCTGAGATTCTTTGAGCAGTGATTTAAACTTGCACTTGCAACAGTTATCACAAACCCAAACTTTGAAAATAAGGCTCTTCTCAAATTTTCAAGTATTTGTAGCCCATTTCTAGCACTTTTTCCTCTTGTGATAGTCTTGCAGTAAAAGGCAGTGATGGATTATTTGCTCTAGAGGTGGATGGGATTTTTGGGGTTTTGGGGTTTTTTTTGGTGTGGGTTTTTTTTTCTTTTGAAGAGGTAAACTGTTCTTAAGCAGTCAGATAAATATTTGCTCTGTTGATCCAGAGTCTCCATAAACTCTTTACTGGTGTGAGACCTTGTGGTGCAGAAGTAACATGGAGTTTGTGTACTGAGTCTTCTGTATCTGTTCCTAGCCTTCAGCATCCATCCCTCCCCTTGCTTCCAAATAAGCAACAGACCTGGACTGAATTTATGGTTGTGTAAGCCTAGAAATAAGTCTAGATTACCCAAACGCCCTAGGTTTGTCCATTGAGCAATTCCAGGTCTCTTTCTTTTCCTTTTTTTGTTCTGCAGCTGCAACTCTGACATTCCAGAAGTGGTTGAAATGAAGTATCCAGAGAGAATTTATAGAGGATGCCCTGGCCTTCCATATAGCACCTAATAGCAGGCAGCTTAGAAGGGCATTGTAACTGAAGCTGTAAATCAGGCTGGCTGGTCTGCCTGACAAACACTGGGTTTTTTAGGGTTTTTGGGACCTTGGGGGCTGACTAAATATATAAGCTTTGTTAATGTGGCTTTATCAGGTGAAATAAGATGTAGAAATCATCTGACAAGTCCAGTAACTTTTTAGTGTGTAAAAGACTTGATGTTCATTGGAAAACTGAAAGCATTTCCATACAGTTTTCCATAAAGACTTTACTTATTTTGAAAATCATTAATGACTTTGAGATTTCTGCAGCTTGTGTCTCTGTCAAAGTTGTCCAGGTGAGGCATTTCACTTTAATGTTCAAAACCTGTTGTTTTAGGACTGTATGATAAATATAGCAGTATGCCTGTGCCATTGTAAAGTTGGGGAACTTCCTCTTAACTCATCTTTTGAACTACCAAGTGCCTAGTGGTTTTTTTATTATTATTAAGCTGTCTGTCTTACTTGTGTGGTTTCCTTGGCCCATTCTATTTTCACACCTATTTCCTTCCACGACTGAGCCCCAGGTAGCTTTAGCCAGTCTGCTGCACCTTGCCTTGACTAGCTGCTGCTGCTTCTGCTGGCCTCCTGCCTTGGCACTGGCCGCCTTGGTCCCAGCTGTGTCCTGCTGCAAGACAGCAGCCTGGCAGCACGGATCGGGCATTCCTAAATGCTGTGGTGCTCTGTGTAAAGGTGGTCCGGTTTGGCATTTTGTCTGTAGATGTATGAAAACAGGGTATTTCCCTGTAGCTGTGTTAGCTGGGCTGTGGGACGTGGGGAGTTAAAGGATGTTTCAGTTCAAATACTGAGTATCAATTATGGATATAACTGACTTGTTTTAAAACAACAAGTTTTGAAAGTAACTGGTATATTTTATTATGGGAGGAAAATGTATCAGTGGATTATATCCAGTTGTATAATGCGATCGCAGCCTCTCCAGTGCATCTTGCTAATGCAGTAGCAATGGGGGTTTCCCATCTGCTTTTGCAATGAGTTCACTGAAGCGCAGTCCCAGAGCCTAAGAAGCTATTGCATCTATCTGTGTCCCCCTCTCTTTTCTCAGCTTAGTAGCAGTGGCTTCGTGCCACTGCTATGCGTAAGCTCATCTGTACCGTTTTCATTCTGGCTTCTGATTTACTACAGGATTTCTGGCTGTTGCTGGTTAGATCAGTTTTTAACACAGTCCTAGGTGCAAGGGGGGCGAGAGCAGCAGAAAGCTTTGGCTGCTTGCCTGGCTGAGTGGGTAAAGATGTCTCTAGCCGTAACTGGTAGTGCAAGTGGCTTGGAGGTGACCGGCCCTAACCCGTCACTTTGTGCAGAGCTGCATTTCTGCCGCATCTGCCAGGCGTAGCTGTACAACGCTCCGGGGTTGTTGGGAGCGTGCTCCTACAAACCGCCGTATTCAAATAATCAGCATTTGAAATTTCACTAAGTAGATTTATCCTGCTTAAGGAGTTTCTTCCCCTGTGTTCTGAGTATGTACTACTTTTTTTTCTAAATAAAATACATTTTAATCTTCTAGTTACTTTTTAATAGTCTTGTTGCCACAATGTTCTCTTGATAGTAGAGAAAGAGGGCCAGAGGTGAGCTGCCCACTAGCGTCACAGCTACTACATGCTGTACCTTCTCTTGCATTAAAACTATTTTTCCACTCTGAACTTGAAGAGCGTAGGTGTGTTCTTTTCATTGGCTTTTTTTGGGGGTACAGTCTGGTTACTCTTTACACTATGCTGTAAAGATAAGTCTGTTTGGGTTGGGTTTTTTTATGGTATGGGGTAGGATTTTCTTTGTTACCTCATGTTTTCTTTGTACCTCATTTATTCTCTTGCTACTCCTGTACCTAACGGGTAATAACCAGTCAGCCTCATGGATTTTTAACTCTCTTCCAGGACTCATAGTTGGGGTGATCTTGAGATATGGGACTCCCTCTACCAGTGGCCATGACAAGCCGTTCAGCTGCTCGCAGGAGGACAGGCCGTTTACAACCCTCCTGGTCAACGTCAGCGGGAAGTTCTTTGAGTATACGCTCAAAGGGGAAATAAGCCCTGGGAAAATCCACAACGTGGAGCAAAATGACATGTTGCGAAAGGTGAGGGTAGACCATTTCTGTGCTTGGCTGAGTCTTTCTCCTTTATCTGTGTTTTTCTCCCTCCTCCCCACTCCATCCCATTTGAATGTTAGGTAGTATCAAGTGTCTGTATTCCTGATAGTAACAGCACTTCAATGCTTAATTCAAAAGCACCTCCTGTATTATATTGCTGCTGGCTAAACTGTGCATGCATGTAGTGCTTTCCTGAAGCCCTTGATTGCTGTTTGAAGACAATGTATGTTTTTAACATCTGTGGAAGTCAAAGAACAGCTGAACAAAAAAACCCTGATGCTGCCTTGTATAATGCAATATAAGGAAAATTATCTTCTCTTAGTGAAAAGTGGATTTTTTTTTTCTAGGGTTTTTTAATCTGTTTATTGTCAGGAAATAGTTGCTGCTTATGTTCCTGTAATCCACCAAATAAGACAGTTTGGTACTGGAAGTGAAATTCATCTATTAACTGTTACTCAGATCTGCTATTTGACTTCTTATTCTATTTGGTGTTGGGAATTAACCACCTTTTGTGTGTATCAAAGCTAGAAGTATAGGATAGAGACTTGAAGATTTGTAATCCAAAAATACTATTTTCTGTTGACCAAAGAGAGCTTAGGTGGTTGTTCATATGTACCTGTCTGCTAATCTAAAGTTAGCTGAAACAAATCCTATTCTGGGAGCGCACACTTCTGTTTGTCTTCTAACCTGTGCTTTGATGGGCATGTAGAGAGCCTAGTTAGTATCACATGTGTGCAGATCTTCTGTTTGGATTTTAAATGTTGGGTTTTGTTCCTTATTCTACTGTAGTCTTTCATGGATATCTAGAGCTTTCACTGAAATATGTGGAAGTGATGGACAATCCCAGTTCCTGAAAAGCAGTCTTGGCTTAAAATAACTGTGCAGGGCTAAACTCATGGGGGGAAAAAAAAAGCTTATATGGCATCTCATCTGAAAATATATGAATATCATTTAGCACAATAAGAGATATCTTCTCCAGCATAATTTCTATTAGAATCTTTTAATTTTAAAAGAGGACTGTATTTGGGACTGCTGCAGGATTATCATTGGTGATGGATGCAATGTCTGGTTTTTCTGGATGCAATGTCTGGTTTTTCTGGATGCTGTTTACCATAAAGAGCTGCTGCTTTTTGCTGCTTCATATGTATAGAGCTGGACAGTAGCTGTTTGCTATTTCAGCAACCAAAAATAATAGTTGTCAGAAAATGAAAGGGGGAAAAGACCTAACAATTTGTGTATGTCTGTTTCTAATTGAAGTGTCATATTTTATTTTTTAGGTAACATTTGACCCAGAAGTTTTTTTCAACATTCTGTTGCCTCCTATTATTTTTCATGCTGGTTATAGCCTGAAGAAAGTAAGTGTAATTTTCTGAGAATAGCTTTTTTTTTACTTTTAATGTGACACTGACTTCTTCAGGAGTGCAGTCTCCATTTCAAGCAGTTTTTTGTTTTGTTTTTATGGCAGTAAGAAAAATCTCATTTCCTCCATAGATGGTTAGGTCATATTGTTTTCAGAGAAAATACATGTACTTTTTGCTATAAACACATTAAACTCTAATCTTGCTGGTTTGTTTTCCTTTGAACCTTGCCAGAAGCTAAAGTCAATTTCATTTAAAGTAAAAGATGTCCTCCTATGAAGAGTTTTGGTCCTTCTCAAAAATCAAAAATACAGTAAATTATGGTGAGAAGTGGACCCAAACCTGAATCCCAGTGGGGATGTGCCAGACACTGAATGGCAGAAGGGTCCAGGTTCTGCTCTTGCTTGAAGATACCATGAATTGGTGCTGGTTTTTAGTTTGCAGCCCAGTCTTAATCTCTTATGAAAACATCTGTGTGGAAAGCTTCCTGTCAATAAGCTCCATGTAGGATTTAATACATGGTTTAGATTTGCTTTATTCAATTTGTTGAAGTTGGGAAGAGTTTACATTAGACTAATGGAAGCATTCCTCTGAAATGGAAGGGTGTTTCTGTGTATTCATGCAAGTGTAGTATTGTGCTGTATGTTTTTGAACAGGTGATATAACTTGTTTTAAATAAGTGTATATACCTTTTTCTTGTGCAGAGACACTTTTTCAGGAATTTGGGGTCTATTTTGGCTTACGCCTTTTTAGGAACAGCTGTCTCTTGTTTTATTATTGGGTAAGTGAACTTTGTGATGTCAGTTCCTTTCTATACTAAAGTTTAAGTTGATAAAGTGCCTCAATTTTGTAATTTGTTTGAGGATTTACTTTCTGTATCCTCTAGGCAAAATGCAAATGTAACTTTTGCTGAGATTTCTCCAACATCTAAACAATACTGTCCCTTGAAATGGCACTGTCAAGTGATCACTTGACAAGTTCGCAGTACTAAAGAGTGGCGTTGAGTTTTTAATGTAATGGTCCAGTCCAAAACAAAACTGTGTTAGACTCTTACTGGAATTGACTTTAACTTGACAGTACTTGTAATATAATTTTAGCTGTCAAACTTTGAGATGTCCCTTTCAGTGCCCACATGTGCCCACACGCTTTCTTTGTCTGTATACGTGTGTCTGTATATATCATTTTGTGAGTATGTACACTCACATTTAGTTTGAGATTGTTTGCCACATTGGTTTACTTGCATACAATCTCTTATGCCGCTAATACTGGCATTTCTGGTGTATGGATATTCTGAAACACACAAATCCTCAATTGCATGGGTGACCTCTGTTTGTGTCTCAAATAATTTCACTAAAGAGAAATACTTTGAAGGGTATTTTTAATTCAGAGCTTTTGGTCTATGTACCGTGTTGGGAGAAGAAATACTAAGGGGAATTTTGAGCAGGGAAATGTTCCCTTTGGTGGAAAAAGGAAACAACCTGTGGATCCTGTGTGCTAGTTGTGCAAAGAGATTACATGTTTTGTGTACTGGTTTTAAATGATATATTGTGGATCATAGATCAGTTCATAGGGAAAAAAGAAAATTAATTTTGGGCAGCTAGTGTTAAACTGTGGCAGTGTCCCACAGAACTGTAGCATAACCAAGCCCGCCTGAAATATTACTGCTTGTGCTTTTCCTTTGCCTGTCTGCAGTGCACCAACTTGTTTGACTTGGACTCTTTTATCCTCTTTCTCTTCAGGAATCTCATGTATGGGGTTGTGAAACTAATGAAGTTGGTGGGTCAGCTCTCTGATAAATTCTATTATACAGACTGCCTCCTCTTTGGAGCGATAATATCTGCCACTGATCCAGGTAGCTTGCCGAACATTTTTTAATAACCTTCCAAAATAATCCTATTGATAGGATTGTTGGCTGCATAGCATGAAGATATTAACAGCACTTTGTTTTCAGTCATGTTATGCTAGTATCTCTGATTCTCTTCTGAAATGCATGCAAATTCTGAGTGTTGTGAAAGCTGTTCTCTGTTGGTTTGATGCTGGACTAGTATGACATGATGGTATGTTTAGGGTAAAAACGTAGCTTTCCTGTTCAAATATTTTTTTTTCTCGGCAGGTATTTTTGGTTAGTGTGCATGAAGTTTAAGACTGTAAATAAATTAAGTTATTACATTGTGTGGATCGCAGGACTTCCTTCTTTAGCTACATTGCTTGGGATCTAGGTAATTTAAGAGCAATATTTGAGGCTTTTAGGTTCTTTAGGTGTGGGGATTTTTTTTTTCCCTCTTTCAAATGAACTTCATGTTTTACAAATTTAAGCAGAAGAATGATCTTCTGGCAAAGTAATTTGACCCTTTGCTAAAAACCTAGTCATCCTTCAAAGCCCAGGAGGCTCACATAGGTGTGTCTGCTTGCCAGGTCAGTCTGGAGAGCTGATGTGTGGCAGGGGTAGGGAGTGGTGAAGTATGAAGCCTGACATTTAAAACAGTTTATTTGAGGTGCTCAGTGGTGATTAGTGAGAAAATGAAAAGTAGCTTCTGTGATTGAACTGAGCTCTGAACAGCTGGTGGTTACACACAATTTATGCAAAAAATCAACGTGATTTTTGAAGCTCATATATGGGAACATCTTCAAGGTCATGGTTGCTATATCATGCTGAATTTTCTTGAAAGGATGGCTGTAAATATTTAGCAGTCTTGCCCTTTTCAAATTCTTTGCAAATGCACACTCCTGTAGCATAGTGTATGCTTTAGGGAACACTTAGGATTATTAGCGCTGTTTTACAGTACCTGAAATAATAAAGCTGTGTCCACAATCCATACAGCTTTTAAAAGCAGCAAGAGCTGCACAGTGTTTTGTTGATTATCTTATATGGAACATGTTCTACCAAGCCTTGATACTTCTTTGTAGAAGTGCTTTGTCTGCCCCATGCCTCTTGATCACAGGGGCTTTCCTATAAACACTGTGCAGATGGGAGGACAACAGAGCCACCTCCTAGTGGAGCTGCCCTAAAGCTGATGGTGGATAAACATAACTGGTCTCTTTCCCAGTTTAATTTTGATCCTGTACTTCAGTTCCTGGGTTTTGTTACTTTAGGCAAACTGAAAAGTCTGCTCCATTAGCTCAAGTGGTCTTTCCTGAAGTCAGCCTGTGTCGTTTTTCTCTTTTCTTTCTGTAGTTACCGTGCTAGCAATATTTAATGAGCTGCATGCTGATGTCGATCTCTATGCCCTTCTGTTTGGGGAGAGCGTGTTGAATGATGCTGTTGCCATTGTATTATCTTCGTAAGTAACTACCTGAATTTCTACTCTGAAATTACTTAATTGCTTTTGGTATTTGTCTAAAATAAGTGCTTCTTCGGAGAAATGTTATTTTAAATTTAAATGCATTATCTTGAACTGAATTAATAAATATCGCAAACACTTGCCAAGATCCCTCATGCATACATACACCAGAAGGGCAAGTTTGCCTTCAGTATAGGATTGTCTCTTCTGTTGCTCAGGTGTTGCTTTTATGGAATAACTTCTGTGATGCAACCTCTAACTTCTTGTTGTCTTACTCTCTAGATCTATAGTTGCCTACCAGCCAACAGGTGAAAATACCCATGCTTTTGATGCAGCAGCTTTTTTCAAGTCTGTTGGTGTTTTCCTGGGAATATTCAGTGGTTCTTTCATGATGGGAGCAGTGACAGGGGTTGTGACAGCTCTGATATCCTTTTTCATGTTTAGGTCTTCCAGACTAGATGCTACATTCAGGTACTAACAGGGCTTACCTGTTTCCAACTATAGCATTGTTGACACTAGCTTGTTTTAGTCTGAGTGCAAAGATGCGATCAGTATTTACGTAACCTTTGCCTATAGAAAGGCATATAGGTACCCACAGAAATCACCTTTTTCCAGTATGACTGTGGCCACACTAGAAATTTTAGTGATGTTGCTGCATGATTCAAGCCAAGGGGAAGCCCTAAATGGGCATGTCCTAATGTTCACTTTCTCTTTTAGGAAACTAAAAAAAAAAAAAAATTCTTGAAAGACATCTCATATGATTACTGATTTTGATTCTCTTGTCGGCAAAATCATTAATTTCTGACCCCACAGGGTTTTTGCGTGTCCTACATTTAACCTTTCTGCTATAAATCTGATGTCATCTGTCTTGGATAAGACTGTGTCTCTACCAAAGTTAACGTCATAACATGATGTGCTTTGTGTGACCTGTCCTGCTCTCTTGAAGCTTTCTGCCATTGTTTGATTAGAGCTCTGAGGTGCTCAGCAAGCAATCTGTTTGGGTTTTGTTTTAGGTTCAGGTAGACCTTAAGCCTGACCTGCTCCAGAAATTGTGATGCTTCTTCAGGAAAAAGTTATTTGCTTTTAGACTAGCTAGTATATTTGTACACATCCTGAATTGCTTTGATCTTTCCAGGTTTCTGAAAACTGATCTAAAAGAGGTAGAATGTGATATTTTATACAATAATCCTGACCCTGTGATTCTTCATTTGAAGTAATAATGTCTCAACTGTGCCTTGTTATATACACACCATGCAGATCTGTCTGATGTATGTCTGCATAATGGTAACCCATCAGGTATAAGGGGAAGGTATGCTGTGATGCTTTCAAGTTCAGTCTTCTAGTCCCACTGTTCGGAATCAGTGTGGCCCAGAACCATGATTCTTCAGCTGGCTTTTAGGCTACAAGCCATCTGTAGCTCTACCTGATCAAATACTGTTGCTGTGGTGTTTGGCTTGCTGGTTGACTACTAATTACAGCTGAAATGCGTTCAGATTGTCGTGGTTTAACCCCAAA
>KL264350.1:31567-58734 GCA_000699545.1 Podiceps cristatus | reverse complement strand
GGGGGCGTGTGTGGGGGGGGTGTTGTTTGTTTTCTAAAGGTGTCTGGAGTGTTTCTTGAGATTGCAGTTGATGCATTGAAGACTAATGTGTGTAAGCAGAAATTGTTTGGAATTTCTGAATTTCTAAATCACACTTTGTGATTCTCTTCTCAACTTCAAGTGCTGTTCAGCCCAGGTACAGCAAATAGCAATAACAAGTTGAAAGTGAAATTGTAGGGGGGGGGGAAGATTCCAAATACTATGCCACCAAGCCTTTCAAGAAAAGTATGTTTGGGTACCATTTCTTTCTAAAATATTCTGTGTCTTTGAATACTTTCCTTTTTAGTTCTGGAAACCAGATTCTATGCAGTGCAGAATTGTTCAAAGCTGTTCAGTGTTAGAAAGGAGAAATGAGTTCAGCTCTTGAGATGTGGTGTGTGAGTTACCGGATGGATTGGGAGTGTTGCACAATACAGTAGCTGTGCTGTGTACCGTGAGGCGTAACAGGAAGGAGTGGACATAGCATGCATTTTATCATGCACTATGGTTTTCCCTGTTGTCTAAACTATTAACTTTACAATTCCTTTTGAAATTTCTGTGCTTTATACCAAAGCAAATGTGAAAATATGTAAATTGATTTAAATAAATGATGAAGAGTGGTGTGTATAATGCAGTCACACAGTTACATTGTACTTGCACTAAAGTACAATTCTTTGATGGTATTGTGACATACTTTGTGTCCTGATAACATATTTATTCTATACCTCTAATTGTACCATGATGCTTCCTTTTTAAGAGGAAGTGTTAGAGAACATTTTTAACTTTTTCAGAAAATACTAGGAATGCTTTGGTTTTAAGGTTCTTTTTTTTTACTACTTCTGCTAGTTTGATGTAACAAATATACCAGTGTTTCTCTCCTGTGAAAGAGACATCAATAAAGATGGTATATGGGGAGTCTGTTTTTTTTCAGTGAAGGATAAAATTTTGTTCTCAGAGTAGAAAATCTCAACAAATGAGAGGAAATAAGGAGTCATTGCTTCTTTCAGCAGTGTTCCTTCACTGTAGTTTATCTTTGCCTGAAATTATGGGGGTGGGGGTGTCACTTCTGATTAATTTAGGTAAACCAGGCTTATCCTTGCTGCTTGCTTTCTTGAAGGGCTGTTTCTTTTATGGCTTTACTGTGCAACAGACATGTTTTTCTGCTACAATTTGCAAACCCTGAAAAGAATTCTAGTTTATAGTTCTGCCAGCTTTTTGTGATATTTGAACTCTGTGAAGACCATTAGTGATTTCGGAATATCTGTTCTGCATTGTTGTTGTCTTGCATGACAACCTCTTAGGATTGGTCCTACACTGTCCTGCAATACTGAAGGAAGCTTCAGGACCCTACAGTATCTTAATCTGTCAGTCCCTGTGTGTGTGTGTTGCTTTGGGGTCTTTTAACTAAACCAGCTCTGGTTTATACGTATATGATTTTGGATCATGATAATAGAAAAGTTGGGTTTAATCTAGGTATTTCTTGCTGTAAAAATGCTTGCTTTGTGTCTGGCTGTGAAACTCCTGTGTTTTTGTGCGTTTGCCATGATTAAGCATTTTCCACTGATTTGTGCAGAAGCATGTTGGAAAACAGTCATACAAGCATTCTTTCGTTTTCCACAGTTAGACTTAAACGTAACTAAACTTGGAAATTTATTTTTATACACAGATGATGTTGACCCATTACTTCTGTAATGGAAACATCTGGTAGTTCATCTTCTATATTGTTTCAGAATATCTGACTTGTTGCATAAGATTTCATTCTTTAAAGTTTGAGAGGGAGAGGTGTTTCTGGTGTTATCTTGCCATACCAGCTGAATAATTGATTCATTTTTCTTCTGGAATCATTTGGCAGACTCTGTTATAGAGTCATAGAATCATTTAGGTTGGAAGAGACCTTTAAGATCATTGAGTCTAACCATTAACCTATCACTGCCACGTCTACCACTAAACCGTGTCCCAAAGCACCACATCTAAATGACTTTTAAATACATCCAGGTATGCATCAAGATGTTTCTTAAAGGTAGCTTTTTGGTAACTTTTTTTCCCTTTTCAGTGCATTGAAGTTGTAATGATGGTGTTTTCAGATTCAGTGGAATCTGTGTATCTGCCTGCCTTAGCTGGTCTTCTCCCCCCGTTAGACTTATTTCCTCTATTTATAGTAGTATTTGGAGGGAGTAAGGTGGGTTGAACAAATGCCGCAGAGAACCATTTCCTCTTAATGATAACATCCGAGTTGACTGGAACTTACTTTATCTCTTAATTTTCTTGAACCAGTTTTTGAGGAGGTCTGTTATTTGCAGAATTTGATCAAGAAGTTATTAATGTAAAGTTTAAAATTCCAGAATATTGGTTGTGTCACTCTTCAGTCTTGGATCACACAATGCATAATACATGTCATTTTTTATTAAAGTGTGCATATGACATTGCTGTTATGGACAATTTCATTTTTCCCTTGGATTTTCTCTGTGAACAAAATGCATCCTGGTGACCATTCCTCTGTATAGAATTGGTAATAATGAAATTTAGTTGTCAACTAGAATCTTAGTATGCTTACCAGGGGACCTAAAACCAGTTTTCTTCTCAATTCTTGGTTTTAAACCAAGATAATGGTTTTATGATTAGTTTATGAGATTGTCTAAACTTGATTAAGTTTGGTTTTCTTAAAAAAAGAGGAAGTAGGTTTAATGAGTGCATATTAATAGTTTTAACTGCTAGCCACAAAGTAGTTGCATGTGGCTGGATAGTTTTTTTGTTATTTTGATAGAAGACTGAAACATTTCATTTGCCTAGCAGTGCCATGTACAGAAACTTTACTCCTTTGTTTTTCTTTCTGCTTTACATCAAGGATAGTGGACTTAAAGCTAAGAAAGTGTAGCATCTCATCCAAATCAGCATCGGAGACTGGATTATTTTTCTTTTAGATAGTGAAACAGCTCTTCAGATAAGCTTTGTGTTAGGCTTTGTCCTTCCATAATTCTGCCTCCCTCTGATTCTGTGGATATCTCCTGTTTTCTTGACACATGGGGGTGGTTTTTATGTTGTTTTGTGGAGTGCTGTTGTTGTTTGTGGGTGGCTTTTTGGGTTGTTTTTTTGTTGTTTTTTGTTTTGTTTTTTTTTTTTTAATTTAGAGTTCCTGGAGCATTTTCATAAGCATCACATTTAACTTTTATTTCTGGCTTGTAGGTGTTGAGGAGAAATATTGAGGTTAGAAAGCAGTGGACAGAGTGATTTAAGTTCTCTTATGTATCTTAATTTGGTTGAAATTGATGTCCTAAGATATCTGCTTGAAATCATCTTTCCTGTATACTATTGCTGGATAGGAGAATAGCTTGCAATATTTTAATACAAAATATCTGTTGTTTGAAGCTTGATTCTTCAAGTTTAAGGTTAAAATTCCAAGAAGGAATGATAAACTAGTCATGCTGAATAAATATGAGAAAAATTTCTAATTTAATATTTTGGCTGAGGAAAATGTCTTTTTAAATAATTTAAACAATTAAAATTCTAGACATCATTTTAAAGATTCAGTAGATATATATTATGTGGGAAATGCAACTGCTCTGAATGTCTAAAGCAAAACTTCAGATATCTTGTGTATTTCATTTTTTTACACTCTTAATTATAAGATTATTAGCTGGACTGTCACATTTATGTAACTGTGAAGATGTGAATCCTTAATTTGCAATAGTTTAGAAAGTTTGACACTGTCATCGATGATAGATGTTTAAACGTGTTGATCTGTGAATGGCAAAATTCTTATTGTTGTTTTTTATTCCAGGTAGGAGAAGACAAAGAGTTCATCGTCCTCGTTCTCCAATATTGGAAGAAAAAGATATCCCACCCTTGGAGTTTCCTAAATCCTCAGAGGACTTAATGGTGCCTAGTGAGCATATAATGAATGTTATTGCCATCTATGAGGTACTAAGGAACTTTGGCACTGTTTTACGCCTCTCTCCTTTTCGTTTTGAGGACTTCTGTGCTGCTCTGGTAAGTCAAGAGCAGTGCACACTTATGGCAGAGATGCATATAGTGCTTTTAAAAGCAGTTTTACGTGAAGAAGACACTTCAAATACTACCTTTGGACCTGCTGACCTCAAAGATAGCGTTAATTCCACTTTGTATTTCATAGATGGAATGACGTGGCCAGAGGTTCTGCGGGTATATTGTGAGAGTGACAAGGAATACCATCATGTTCTTCCTTACCAAGAGACAGAGGACTATCCTTATGGACCAGTAGAGAATAAAATCAAAGTTCTGCAGTTCTTAGTGGATCAGTTTCTTACAACAAACATTGCACGTGAAGAGTTAATGTCAGAAGGTGTTATTCAGTATGATGATCATTGTAGGGTTTGTCACAAACTTGGGGATTTGCTTTGCTGTGAAACTTGTTCAGCTGTGTACCATTTGGAGTGCGTGAAACCACCTCTTGAAGAGGTACCAGAAGATGAATGGCAGTGTGAGGTCTGCGTAGCACATAAGGTACCTGGAGTAACTGACTGTGTTGCTGAAATCCAAAAAAATAAACCATACATTCGACATGAACCTATTGGATATGACAGGCATAGACGAAAATACTGGTTCCTGAACAGAAGAATCATTATGTAAGTAACCTAACCATTTAGTATTTTCTGAACAGTAACACTGTATTGAATGTATTTTTAATATATCCTGTAAGTTGCTGTTGCCATCTTAAAATTGTTCTTTCTTTAGATAAGACCATCACTTGCTGTTTTGTAAGTGGATTTCTAAAGACCGTATAATTAATCCATCATTTTTCTCCAAAATAAATATTCTCATAATCTATGTATGGATAAAAGGGGGGGGGGAATAGGGCCTCTGGCTTAATTTTACTGTGCCTAAAACACAGGAATTTGAGTAAAAGGAAGGGAATTTTAATGAGAACTCTCCAGTTTCTTGTAAAATTACTCACTCTTTGTGGTCACATGGTGTATAGGACACTAGCTTAGCTGTACTATCACCTACTTAGTATTTGGTGGTTAGATACTGGTACTGGTTTGATGGTGTGCCTTTGAAGCTAAGGCTTTCAGAGGCACTGGAAGGTATTCACCATACCCATTAACTAGAAATGCAGAAAATGTTGCTTGTGAACACTTCCATAGGTGTGCACAATGTCAAAATAACAAGAAATGTCTGTCTTCAAACAATCTACTTTTATGTTTAACACAAACTCCTGTTACTGGTTGGTCTTGAGATACTAATGTATCTCAAAACATTAATAATAATCAGACTCTTATTAGTGAGGGCATTGTGCCCTGTTTTTTTTACCTGAAAAGTTGAATCTGAAATTATAAAAATACTGCTGCATTTTTTCACAGGAAAATAGCTAAAGACTGGGTTCTTTTTTCTTATAAAAGACTGTTCTTATGTAATTGTTCTCATAATGGAAGAGAAACAGTATTTAAGTGAAATCAATGTTATTGTTAATTTAAGAAAAATAAAGGGATTTTACCAGATTTCTTGAAATACAATTTTCCATTCAGTATTATGGAGAAAATAAGCCACAGCTGGATACCTTAACAGAATTTCATACAAAACAGATTACAGTGAATGTTAAGGTATTATCCAGTGTCTTTAGAAGGGATTGTGAGGACTGTGATAGTTATATTTGCAAACAAGACACTTCTAAGGACTCAATTTTAGTCATTTAAAATGCAGTGCCCTTTATCTAATGTGTTGTTAGCTGGTGCTTTAAATATTAATTATCACTGCTTTTTTTTGTTTGTTTGTTTCCTGTGTTATTCTTTCACACTTGGAAAAAAAAAAAATCTGGTTTCTCTGGGTTACAAATGCCACAGTAGTGTCAAGTAATCTTTTAAAAGATGCAGGGAATCGCAGGGAATCTTTTATACTTTTTGGGTTTTTTAATAGTCTATACTCAATCCCATGCTCCACAGTGTAGTGTATCATTCTGGATTTGATGGTCAGACTGAAGCTGTTGATACCCTAATACTTCCATTGCCTCATACTTAATTTTCTACCTTCCATTTCCAGAAAATTAGTTGAAAGTTTGATTTTCCACAGAAAGACATTGTTGTGAAGGACATGATACTCTTTTTGCTCTAGTTACCTGTACTTTAATAACTTGCAGATAGTCTCCTCTGTGCAAGTTTTTGTATCTTTCCTTTCAAACTCTCGATGGGTTCAGACTCTAAAGATGGGTTTGTCTCACTGCCCTACTCTACTGGCAGAACTCTTATATTCTGCCTGCAATTACAGGTCTGGGAATTAACATTAAAACAAATCCAGAGAGTCACTCATACAGGAGGTGATTTTAAGATAAATAGGCTTTCCTCCCAATATGTAGGCAGGTTGGTAATTATTTTCGATGAAACTTGATCTATGAAACAATGGGAGGTTTTTTCCCAATGATGTGGAATATTTTATGTTTAGAGGGTTTTGATACAGGCAGTACTTCCAACATATTTTAAACTAAAATAAATCATACAGGTGCTTCTTGATCCTTTGAAAGCTACACATGTGAAGGTTCTTTGTCTCTAGCACATTGGTAGTAATTTTAACCACACTAGAAAAGACATCTTCAAAGGTTAAATACATGGGTGGGTTTGTTTGTTTTTTAAATAACTTTGCATTCCTGTTAGGATTCCATGGGAAAATTATTTTTCAGGAATCATAAATCAGGTTTTATGAATGTAAGGTTTTATCCTAATTGGGATTTATTTAAAGAGAAAATACATCTGTATTCCATTTCAAATCAAAATAGATGAGAATTGTAAACAATACAGCAAAATGAAAACTTTTATTGCATTTTCCATTTTACTGATTTTTTTGTTAGTGTTTAAAATATTTCAAAATGTAATAGAAAAGTATTTTTATATTTATGACAATAAGAAATGCAGTTCATCCATTAATTGTTTCCTGACTTTCTTTTGTATTCTCATGTGGATCATCTAGGTTGAAAAATTCCTTCCCTGCTAGTCCCTATCCTTCCTGTTGCCATTAGATATCGTGCCTTCTGGTAGGGTAAATGTACCTGTGCATGCTTCCAGAACAAGCTTTTTCTGAAGTATGTGGTTTGGATTAAACATTTTTCAAATCCTCCTGGTGGAATCAAAGGAAAAACAGAGAGTCATTCTGGTAGATCTGCAGCAGTAGCACTCTAACAGTGCAGTGTGGGATGTACAAATCAACCGATTCCACTAGACTGTTCGTAGGACTGACATAATTACATTTATGCATAATGTGTCTTAAAACTTTATGCTAAATCTACTTTAGGAAGTGGACAAAAGTATTTACTACATAACTGAATTCCAGGGAAATACAACTTTAATAATTCGCATAGATATTAAACTTTGTACTTTCATTTTTTAATGTCCTTCAGATTCAGTAAGTATGCTGTATTGCAAAACCAACCATTTTGCATATATGTACTGAACAAGATCAAACCACACCTGATACCTTGGATAACTGAAGGATAATTTAAAGGATAACTGCCAAATGCTAAAACCTGAGATTTATGAAATAATTTTATCATAGTAACTTTATTAAAATGAATAGAGTGTATAAAATATAGTAGAGGAAACTAATAGATCTAAAAATAATCTGCACAAACACTGATTTGAAGTCTTGCCCAGGGGGATTAGAGAATTGAAATCCTAAATTCTTGCGCTTTTTTTGATTTTGTTTTTCAAATGGGTTTTTAGGGCTTTTTACTGCTGCTTCCCTATCTCCTTATAAACGTTATAAATTCAGTGATTTTCCCATCTTTTAAAGTGTTTTGTAGATTACTTGTTCACTCACTTTTATTTCCACGCTTATCACTTGCTGAGGGTAATAAGCCATGTTTAAGCTCATCACTGTGGTTTTGTTTCTGTTTTACAAAGATGGAAAAGTGGACTCTGAGAAGGTCTCGTCTCATACATCCCCATGAGCAAATATCAACCAGATTTAAAAAGGGGTGGGGCGGGTGGGGGGAAGAAAATTAATTCCTGAGATTTTGTGTCAAGCCGTTAACAAATGAAGGATGGTGCCTCAGTTGCGTTTGTTTTGCTTGTGCAGGTTATTTCTGCAAGTTCACAAGTTAGGAAATTTAGGACTTTGACTTGCATTCTAGTAAACTGCAGTGTTCTAGCAAGTTATCTTTCTAGAAATACTGAGATGCTTCGGATTTATCCAATGTCTATGAAAGAAGATAATGAAACATTGTTTGGCTTTCATTTTGATAGCAAAAGTAAGACACCAGTTGTTGTTCCTGAGTTGTATGTATCTTCCTCCTTGGTCAAAAACAGTTTCAGCTTTTTTTTTTTTTTTTTTTCTTCAAGGTTTCTCATGCTGTTTATGTTCTTAGAGGTCCTCCTTTATTTTCTTCAATCAATTAAAAAGGCTTTGGGTCTTCATTTAAATAGATTACTTCAAACAATTTACTGAATTCTTCCGTTTCTAATTGTATCAGCATGGAATTCAGGAAGGGGTGTATCTACTTTGCTGTTACTTTGCTAGAAAGTTTCTAGCATCTTCTGTGTTGTCGTTTTTATCAGTCTTAAATCTTGCCTCTAAAGCTTGTCAGTGAATACTTCCTGGCAGCGGAGGGGGCTGAAAGAGGTAGGAAATACTACTTTGATTCTTCCTCCTTTGCTTGGCCTCACTTTATGTGAGATGGAGATGACGTCGGCCTGTCCAGCAGCACCCAGCTGGCAAATCTGCCTGGTTTGTTGGAGAACAACACTGGCAATCGGTGCTTGTGTAGACTTGCATCTTTTAATCTTCTTTCTATGATAGCCTCTCTGATATCTTCAAAGGGTAAAAGTTGTGTCCCTTTAGCCACTGCAGGAGGTGTTCAGAGAAATCTAGCTTAAATCTTTTAATTGTTAATTTAAATCTTAACTGACTTTGCCAAAATGTGTCCCATAAAATGCTTTCTGTGGTAGTTCGTTTAACTATTAGTGAGTTGGTAGCGAGCACTTCAAGGCTTCCACTGGCATTCACCTGAATCTTGAAAAGAAGTCCAACCAAAGATAGTTTTGTGAAAGCGTACATAACAGCAAGCTTATGCCATTTCATTTCTGTCTGTGCTTTTGTCAAGAGAAAGCACATTTCCAGACTTCTGTCACTAACTTTGTGATAGCCTTTAATTCAAGAGAAATTCTGTGCTCAGAAGCCTATATAAATGAAGTAGAAGGGAAATATAGTACTCTTGGATAACCTTGTTGTCCATTTCCAGAATGTTACCTGAGCAGTTCTTTAATGGGTAGGACTTGAATCACACCTGGAAAGATTAGATCTAGGTGCCTTTTGCAGAATACTCTTTGTGGTCTAGTGTCTTGATAATTGGCCTGTAATATAGCATACCTTTTACTGCTATGGAGGCTTTTTCTTGAGTTATATAGTGAAATTGAAGGTACCAGCTAATTCCTTGTCAGTCCGATGGAACCTTGTATCACTAGAATAGGAAGAATGGGTGGGAAAGGAAAAGGCAGATGCTTCTTCGGATTTTCAGGTGACATACGTACACACATCCTGGATGCATTAGCATAGCCATAGCAGTTTCAGATTTGCTAAATGGGGGGCAACAGTGGAAAAAGAAGAAAACACTTGGATGATCACCGTCAAAATTTACGCAGGGTGTACAAGCCTCTATGCCTGAGCTCCTTGGCTGGCAACTGGCTGCTAGCACAGCCTTGCTTCATGGAATGATGAGACTATATATAAAGTGTTCATGTTGTTGCATATCTAGGTCATATAAGATGATGTATAAATGGCTTATCTGTCTAGCAAATACTTGTGTAATGAGCCAGGGGTTCAAAATGAAAGGTTAAAGTTCTCTTTTTGGTGAGTTAAGAAACAAATCATAAACTTAGCAACAGCATTCTGTTCTGCAGTCATGTTTGTAAGGAGCAGGGCAGCATTATAGTTGCTGTTCTGCTAGTCTTTTGCTCTCACCACTTCCATTGGATGTTTGCCAGAGAAAATTCAGAGGGCGTACTTTCCCTGACCTTTTCAGTTAAACGTTTTGCTTCATCCTTTTCTTTTCTCTTGCTGTATAAAGCTGTATTCTTGCATTCTTATCTCCCCTTCCATTTTAGTTTTTGGTTGTAGTTTTTCTTTAACATGGAAGTCTACAGGCATAGAATATTCCATACAGTCAAATGATTGTCAGTCTTCAGCTGTCACTTTTTGATGTGTAGTATGTGGGCAGTCTTCCTGAAATGAACTGTTTTCTGAGAAAACTTGTCAAACTTCACCATGCTAACCTGTTAAAACTAATGGAAAGCTACTGGTGGCCTAGAGGAGTAAATGGGTAGAGTCAAATTAGTTGTGTTTCATGAGCAAAGGCCTTTGAGATAAATGATAGTATTTCTTTGCAATACATCAGATTTTATTGTCAAAACCAAAAATCTGTTTTGTAGTAGTGGTTGTGACAGATTAGTAGTTGAATTTTGAGTAATATTGCCATTATTAACTTTATAACCACCTTATTTTAGTAATACTCTGAGCTGTGAATATTACGATTTCGTAAGTATAATGTGGAAAATATCAAATAGATTACAGACAAGTGGCCTTACAGTTATTTTGCTTTCTCAATATGAGGCCAATTTTTACCATCTTTAATGTATAAGCCATGTGGAGGCAGCCCATAGCGAGGAACACACCAAACCTTACAAAGGTAGATCTTTCAAACTAGTCAGCTTTCCATTCCTGTCGACAGTTTGGTTTAGGATTATTAGGGAGCCAAAGGTCTGTAATGCTTTTACAGGTAGTGCGAGCATAGCAGTAGCTTAGCTCCTCTTCCACATGTGAAGGGCGAGCTGATAAATCGTTGTGTCACCCCATGTGGTGTTCACGGTATTGGGAGTGCTAGGGTGTGCCGCGGAAACAAGCGGTCCTGCCCACAGCCAGCCTGGGTCTGGCTGCTGCTGAACAGGACCTGCGGAGCCAAGCTGAAACCGAGCGGCCTTCTGCAGAGCCGCTTAGAGCGTCCTCCTTACGCTCCCCAGCCCTCTGGGAGAGCCTGTTACCCAAGATATTTATGAAGCTCACTTGGGTCTGGTGGCCCTGTTGACGTGCTTTTGATGCTGTGGTCCTCCAGTAGTTCTGTTTAGGCTTGTGGGGTCATGAAGTATCCCAGATAAAAAAAATGTGGAACTCCCATGATCTTTTCAAAGGACCATATTGATTTTTTGTCCCTTACTGGTGCTGTCATGGGTGAATGTCATAGATATGCTAATATAAGATATTTTATGAATGTGACATTCTACACTTTGAATTTCCTAACTGCTATTTCCTGAATATGCAGTCAGAAGCACTGCCCTTTACGGATTCTGGAGCCATACTGTCTTTCATTGCAAATTGTTTGAGACTTAGTAGTAGATTACTGGTTACAGTAATAGTAAATATAATGAGAATAAGCCTTGTTGCCAAATTAGACAAACCAGTTTTAAGGAGTCTCTTCAAAAGCTTTCCTGAGGAAGTTCTTATGAGAACTTCTGAGGGGATGAAAAAGGGGAGAGAAGTGAGACACGAGCATCTGGGTACTAAACCAGGTGCATATGAGTGTCCTCATGTGATTTTTTTATTCACATTCAGCTATTGGCATTTAATAGTTCTCTGCAAAAAGTAGGCTGAAATTAATTCGTCATTTATTCAGATATTTCAAAAACTAATATTTTTTTAAATACTCTTATAGAGAGGAAGATTCGGAAAGTGAGAAAGATAAGAAAATCTGGTACTATAGCACAAAGATACAGCTGGCAGAGTTAATTGAATGCCTAGACAAAGATTACTGGGAAGCTGACCTATGCAAAACTCTGGAAGAAATGCGTGAAGAAATTCATCGGCACATGGATGTGACAGAAGACCTTACTAATAAAGCAAGGGGCAACAACAAGTCTTTCCTTTCTGCAGCAAATGGTAAGAATATTTTGTTTAATGGGAATAGATGCTGCACTTTGAATCAAATACTAGTTTAAATGTGTTTTATTATAAGAAGCTTATAGAAGTTGATGGAGAAGCATCATGCAGGTATACCAGCATGGCTCTGTAGTGCTTACTTCTTGTAGGACTATGCTTCCCGTATTCCAGGATGTCCTGAATGATTCAGATTCTTGATATACTTACGTTGTGCCAGACTGTGATTGTTCCAGGTGTCGGAGAGGAGCTGTGTTAACTGTCAAATATTTCTTGATGTACTGTCTTTTATATATATAAACTCTTCATAAACATTTAACAATCTAATGGGAGTTGGATTGACAAAAATATTAGAGCTCAAATATTATGGAAAGTGTGGAAAAATGGTTATCTTCTCTGCAGTTCCTCACCAACTTAATTTATCTACCTTGGAGCAATAAATAGCAATATAAATCTGTGAAGGTTTGAACTTTGGTCCTAGGGAAGATGTGAAGATTAGATATTCAGATTTAAAAATGGATTTAAGTCATCACTATATAAATACATAACTCTGAGAAATGAATAATTAAATCTTTGGAATTGTTTCTTCTAAGTGGGGAAAAGTGGTAAGAAGTTGGATGTTATCTTTTTTCTCATTGAAAAGTAGTAGTATTTATGCTGTTTCTGCTCAGTGACTCTGTAGGTGGTGGTTTGTTGTTTATTGGTGACAACATACTTTCCATTGTAGATGAAATTATGGACATTATCAGAGCAAGAAAAGGAGAAATAGTGGAAGATAAAAACACAGCAGATGATGAAGCAGAAAAGGCTAAAAGTGATGCTGATAATGACCAGACAGATGCTGAGAGAGGCAAGGAAGACTCTGGAGACCAAGATAAGATTGAGGAAACACCCACTGAGCAAGATGTGGAAAAAGTGAAAACAGAAGGTAAAGAAACTATGACTGTGCTTTAACATCTTCATTTAAGTAAGGTGAATGTTTAGTTAAGATCTCACACTTCTTTAAGTGTTACTGTGATATTTTTTTTATATAGGATTCTCTAAGTTGTTGGGGTTTTTTTGTTTGTGGGGTTTTTTTTAGTAGTAGGTGATATTTGTCATTTGCTTTGTGGTTATAATTGTTTTTCTTATTACGTAATTTCACCAATTTTCCTACTTTTCAAGTTAAATACAGATAGCTTGTAGATACCTTGGATTGAGGTACAGATGACACAGGTTGTGATCAACATGTTTGTAGTAAGCAATATCATTTTTAACATTGTTTTCCTCATCAGGATTAGTTTGTGCTTTGATTCTGAGACAGTACTATCTCATAGCCGGGGGGGGGGAAGAGAGTAGAAAGCTTGATGTTTTTCAGCATTATCAAACAGACCAACAAAGCTGCTGAAGTTGCTTTCTATGGATGATGCCAAATGACACCCTAAGACATACTAAAGAATATCCCTAAAGTTTTGTTGTGCGTTTTACTATAGAGGCAACAGTCGTTGGGGATAAAAGTAACTCTGTGACATCAAGCACTGATGACAACAACACAAATCCTTCTGCAGGAGAGACTAGTTGCTCTGAAGGGAAGAACGCAATGGGGTGTCAGTCAGAAACCCTTGATAGCAACAACGTGGCAGAGAAGAAGGTGGCATCAGAGCTCCCTCAGGAACTCTCAGGTACAGAAGGCACTGTTACCAATGCCTCTGTAATTTGGGGAATCTGTTAAGTTTTTCTATCTGGTTTGTCCACTAAAACCATTCACAGCGTATATCACTCATGCTGTTTGCTTGCAGTGCCATCCTTTACTGCTACGTTGTCATTAACATTTTAAAGTTAATTTTCTTGAAACTAGTGCTTGAAATTTGTGGTCTTCCATGCCATTAGCATTTGTTCCCGTGCCTTCCAAGACGACTGTAGCTAAGCTTTTTATGTTCTCTTTTCTGTATATTTTATTTTCCATCGTGATCCATAATGATTGTTAGCATCCTATCAAAGTTTATTTCAAATTCTAATTTGCTTCTGGCTCATTTATTATCTTAACCTCTCATTTACTGTATAAATTACTAACAGTACTTTCATGTGAGTAAACCATTGCACTGAAATGTCAAGATTAAAATTGTTATGCAAGGAATTTTAAACAGATTTCAGAACTATAAGCACAGTCTCTTGTTGTATTTTAACATGTTTTGTTCTTCCATGTCAGTGATTCAAAAGTAGTAATATACACTGTTTAATTAAAAAAAAAAAAAAAAAAAAAAAAAAAAACCACAACCAAACTTTAGATTTAGGAATAAATGAGATTTGATTAGATGTAACATAAATTCAGTGTACTATTTTAGAATGATTTTCTATTGCATTTGGAATTATATTCTATTAAAAGCTTTTCTCCATAACCAAATGTTATTCTGAACATTTGATTACTGTTAAAATGATCAGTTTTATTTTCAGTTCTTAAAAATTAAAAATACTCTAATCTGTGATTTAGACATACTCAGTGTGTTATGTTTTAAAAAGTGTTAGTAAATGTTTTCTCTTCTGGTTCTTCATTCAGATACAGATTGCAGTTCTTGAACTTGTAAATGTGAATGCATCCAAACCTTGTAATAAACTTTGTTAATAGGAGGAGAAAATTAAAGTTAAGATTAATCCGGTATCTGAAAGCCTCATAATATACTTTTTTATTTCAGAAAATGTCCTAGTGCATGGGACAAAAAGCATACGTTTTAGATATTTGACCAAGTATTTTTGCCTGTTCTTGTATTTTTTTATTCCATTTGAAGTTAAAATACCTGTATAAAGTTTAATGGAAAAGATACATATCCTATAACTTTGTTCCAGGCACGCTTAAGGGTTTGTATTTTATTTTAAGGATTCACTGATGTATTTATCATTATTTCTTTACTATACTTTCACAGGTACTTCTGCCAAAGCTTCTAGCTTATTTTTAAATTAGTAGGCTTTTTTTTTTTTTTTGTAGAAAGTGTGTGTGTGTGTGGAGAGGGTTCCTTCTAAAGTCTAATTTACTATATTCATAGTGATACTTGTGGTCCTATTATGAAATTTCAGTTTGAGACTCTCTTTTCAGAGGGAGGGAGAGATACTGAACCAGTACCAGTCAGGCAGCTACCCCCAAAGTGCGGGAAAAGAAGAGTAAAATGCAAAGCTAGATGAGAGTGTGTCTGTCACCATCCTTAAGTGCAATTTGGATATGAGTCTTAGTAAGAGTTTAGTTTGGGTGCTTCCGCTCTACTCCAAATAGCAGGCACCAGAAATGGTTCCATTTTTCCTCTTAGTAGAAAGAGAAATGGATTGAACAGTGGTGGTCACCCACTTGGCAAAGCCAGAAATTAAGATGCATTTGGATGGGGGATCTTCTAAGAATCCCAGAATGTTTACCTAATCCCTTTCTGCTAGGAGTGAATATTTTAAAAAAAAAAAAAAGATTTCATTATGTCACCTTTCTGATGTTTTGGAAGAATTCTAGAGACAGAAAAATCTTGTATTTTTTTGAACAGCTAGTCTGTGTCTCTTTTGCACAAAATCAAGATGATATTGTTTTGAGGGATGGTGGCTTGTTCTTACTGGGAAGCTGGAGCCGTTTATTTCTAGGTAGCTGCAATTCTCTGATGCTGTAGTCGAAAGGTTGTACTCGGGCAGTACGCCTGAGCAACAAGTGAGGTGGCAAGAATGTCCCCAGCTATCAAGGCAGACAGTAACAAGGACAATTGAGGACCAAGAACCCATTTGTCTCACTGAGCTTGAAGCAACATCTAGACCCATCAGATTGTAAGAAAGAGGCTGATATTTTAAGTTTGCAGAGGAGTTTAGATACAGAGTGATGCCAGTTGAACTGAAATCTGTGGGATTTATCAGTATTAATGTGCTGAAGAAGAGACAATCCGAAAACTCAATGGAAAACTGGAGAGGAACAGGAAGGTGTATGCTTTGAGGAACAGCTGAAGCATGAGAAAATCAAAAAAAGATAATTGTAGAAGCTTCAGGAAGACCAAATTTCACAAAAACTGCATTCTAAAAGCAAAACAAAGTCTCAGTAGAGGGTTCTCTGTGTGTGCATCTATAGAAAAAAAAAAAGATTGTCTTGTATTTAAAATAGATTTCATCCAAGTATGAATTACAGTTCTTCAGAACTGTGAAAGTTGAAACTGCTTGAAACAGAAAAAAAAATACTTTTATGGATACAGTACTCTGGAGGGAATCAATATTTTATGAGTATTTCTTTCCAGTCCAGCAAAAGATGTTCATCTGACCTTTTTTTAATTAAAAATTTAAAACTAGAAAAAATTCCATTGATCCAGTTTAAAAGAAAAACTAAAAATGAAGTTGTTCTTTTTTAGAAGAAACTGGTCAGATGATCCCTAGCAACAGTAGCAGTTCATCTGCTGCACCTCTACAGTCAGATGTTGAAAACAGCAACGGTAGTGAGTTGGGCTCTGGGCAGAATGACTCCATTAAGACGCTTGATGATGCTGAAAATGCAGAGAGGGGATCCCAGACTTCAGAGGACATAGGTAATAATAGTGTCTCTGACTTTTCATTTTATGTATCTTTTCTTTTTATTTTCTAACTCACATCAGTAGAAAACTTCCAATTTTAAAGTTTGTTTTAAAAGCCTTTTTTTCCTGGGCAGGAGAGAAATCTAATGGTGAAAGGAGCGATTCTCCAGGCGCAGGAAAAGGCACGCCAGGTTCAACGCGAATGCTCACAAGATTACGAAATCCAGATAGCAAGTTGAGCCAGATGAAAAGCCAGCAGGTTGCTGCTGCAGCACATGAAGCAAATAAATTATATAAAGAAGGCAGAGAGGTTTGTGCACATCTTGGAAAATTCATAGTAGTATGAAAACTGGTTTAGAAAACTGCTTATCTTTTTAAAAATAAAGTGATTTTGGCAGACTATGGAGGTACTTTAAAAAAGTAGTAGTAATAAATCAGTAAATGGTGGATTTGTAATATCACAAGAAGCTTTTTTCTTCCTTCTCCTTTGCTCTTGCTCTCTTAGTTGCTATCTACAGAGTTGGTATGACAGTGACCTAGTGTACCTCCTTGCCTTTAATGTGCTGGTCGTAAAAGTTAAAGAATTGTTTACTGTATAGCCAGTAATAAGTTATATGCATTTTCTCCCATTTCTGTCTTCAAATCTCTCAGAACTGGTGTGCCAAAACGACAACTTCACAGTGTTTTGTGTTCGATTATTGTTCGAATAGCGAGGTAATAGCCACGTTTCCAGTTCATAATAGATCTGTACTGGCAGAGTATGGTCGTTTAAAGACAGTCACTGCAAAACTGTAGCACTGCTTGATGCAGACAAAAGTGAAATCTCTCTCAAATGTCTGCCAGTTGGTGTAATTTTTTTTGTATGGCTGTAGGTTGTTCGTTAGGTTTTTGGTGGTTTGATTGGGTTTGGGTTTTGGGTGTGGTTTTGGTTTTTTTTAAGTAGCCCAGTTTCTGCAGGAAAAAAGCGTATGAATGTTCAGAGCTTGTTGCAGTTAGTTGTCTGCATATTGCTTAGTGTATTAATTTTATTTTTCTTAGCTGATTTTCCTTGTAAGTTACCATTTAGCATATTTATTCACAAACCTTTCAAATCTGGAACTCAGTTGTGAGTAATTAGACCAGTGGTGTTATCCATGCTTTGTTTGCAAAGTCAAAGGTATGTGTTTGTTTAGCTATGTGTGTGAATTCTGCGATATACCAAGGAGAGGTTTCACAGAAAGCTTACTTAAGTTTGATGAAGCTACTTTCCCAAAGCTATCTCTCTCAAGATACAATCAGTGATGAAGTACCTATATTTAGTGTATCAGATAAACAGTTATTTGCTTCTGCAAACTGATACAAGGTATTTTTATTACTTTATATAGAGGCAGTTGAAGCCTAAATCATAAGTAAATAGAAGTGTTTGAAACTTAAGTGAATCTTTAAAATCGTTTTTTCTTTCACAAGGTTCTGGTGGTCAACTCTCAAGGTGAAGTCTCCCGAATGAACACAAAGAAGGAAGTTGTGATGAAAGGGAATATCAACAATTATTTCAAATTAGGGCAAGAGGGGAAATACCGTGTTTATCATAATCAGTATGCCACTAATTCATTCGCATTGAACAAGCATCAGCACAGGGAGGACCATGACAAAAGACGACATCTCTCACATAAATTCTGTCTGACTCCTGCTGGAGAGTTCAAATGGAATGGGTCTGTACATGGGTCCAAAGTTCTTACCATCTCCACTTTGAGGCTAACTATTATTCAGCTAGAAAACAATATCCCGGCATCATTCCTTCACCCTAACTGGGCTTCCCACAGGTAAATTAATAAATGAAAATATATATGCTCTTGCTTTACTTGTATTTTTGCTAACAGTATTAATAAGCAATAGTCTTTGTTTTTTCAAAATCAGTGGTTTCCAAGCACAGTGCTTCAGTATATTAAAATATAAGATAACATGTTTGTGTTTTGTGATGGACGGCTAAAAGGATTGCACATTTGAATAAAGTATTAAAATATAGGAGGTTTTATCCTACCATTAAATATATGCTATATTAGTGTTGGGTATATGTTTCAGGTTTTTATCTTTTTTCCAATTTAGGTCTAACTGGATTAAGGCTGTTCAGATGTGCAGCAAACCTAGAGAATTTGCACTAGCGCTGGCTATATTGGAATGTGCAATTAAACCAGTTGTCATGCTGCCCATCTGGCGGGAATCGTTGGGGCACACTAGGTAAAATAAATAAACATAAAAATCTTTTTTAATATGACAACTTTATTTTACAATTACTAACTTCTTTAAGCCGGGAAGAGTTATGTATATATTTAGTCAGTCATGCAGCATTTGAAGTGTTTTTCTTAACCAGAAACACTGAAAATACATGACAAGATTTTAATAGTGCCATTACTCCTGCAAAGCAAGTTTGTTTTCTTTATGTAAGCCACAGTCTCAAAGTGATAAAACTTTTAAGAGGCTGGAAGAGCAAATTTCAACACACTTAGTTCAGTGGAGTCTGTTTTTTGTCTCTCATTTTGTCATAGAAGCAGAAACAAAAAGTGTCTGATGTTAGGCACAGTTGCAGGCAGCTGCGTTTGCGTTACTGGAATAGCCAAAGAAAGCAGTGTTCCTATTGCAAGAAATACATATAACCTGATACTGGGCTTTCCTCTTAACTTCAGATATTTAAAATTATTCAAAGGGGTAGTATATGCTACTGTTTGACTTCTTTGATTTCCTTACGAGATTCCGTACTTAAATGTACTTAAATCTATATGCATTAGATTACGCAGAATGACAGCAATAGAAAGAGAAGAAAAGGAGAAAGTGAAAAAAAAAGAGAGAAAACAAGAAGAAGAAGAAACAATGCAGCAAGCTACATGGGTGAAATACACATTTCCTGTCAAACATCAGGTAAGTTTTCCTTTTGTGTGAAGAATAAAAAAAAAATACAGTAGTTTTTGATTTCTTACTCCTTTTCTGTTTTCATTTTAAACTTAAAATTTTAATGTCACTGCGTTACTCCCTGCCATTGGAGTAGGAACCATGCCCACGTATTCAAGCACATAATCTTGGTCTGAACTAAATTTGACGTGTATTATGCTCTTAGTGACACTGCCTGAGTTGACAGATGTTTGTCTGTAAAATGCAGCCTTTCCTAACGGAAAGGTTCTAAACAGTTATAGGAATGTTGTCTGTATGTCTGTCCCTGTCCAGGGCTCCCCTCCCACCCTACTTCCCCCCAAAAAGCTAGCCTAGCTGTCTTTACTTTGGAAGGTTATATTATACAATGGGAACTCCTATAGAAACCTCTTTATATTCTACTACAGTAGATGTGAAATACTTTAGTTGGAGTGTTCTTTGCTCTGAATTTATTTGTTGTAACAAACATACAGGTTGATTCAAAAACTTGTATAACCTTTCAGCTTTTAGGTAAATAGATTCCCACTCTTACATGAAGTAAATATGGGTTTTAGATGTTACTATGATAGAATCAATTATCAGCAGATACATACTTAATTTTAGATAATATGTTATTTTACAAATATAGTTAAACTTGCTTGAAAAAGTCTGCAAATTAAAGTTTTGGGTTTGGTTTGTTTTATTTTTTAAAGTGTCATCTTTGGTTTTTAAATTAATATATACATTAATAATGCAGCAAATAGCACCATTAAAACTCCTATTTTAAAAATATTTAACAGGTTTGGAAGCAAAAAGGAGAGGAATATAGAGTAACGGGATATGGTGGCTGGAGCTGGATTAGTAAAACACATGTCCACAGATTTATGCCCAAACTGCCTGGAAATACTAATGCAGATTACAGAAAGTTGCTACCAAGTAAGTGTCTGCATTGCTTACATTGTTGTATTTACTAACATACCACTTATTATTCATTATTCAGTTAATTATTTGCATGTGATATTTCTTATATAAACTTTGTTACAAATGGTATTCCAGAAAAGCTTTTGTGGATATCTGCTAATCTTTGTCAATATAACCAGTTCAGTTGTTACAGATATTTTTTTAGCTATGTTAAATGTTTCAGTTATAAAGTTGTGTGTAATATTTGTACAGCTTTGTATAGCCTTATATAAATTAAAGGTAGATCAAAATTACGTAGATAAACACAAGCAAAAAGTAACATTATTATTCAACATTGCGCTAAGCTTAATCTATGATATATTGTATACTTAATTCTGTTTCTGAGTTTGACTAAAGGTGTGTGAATGATTTGAGAGGTAAACTAACATTAAAATATAGCAGTATAGAAATATTCTGAATAATTGAAAATATTTAATTTGTTAATAGCAAAGAACGAAGATGAAAAATGCAACTTGGATAAACGAAAAGGTCCAATTAAGGTAAAAATAGAGAAAGATAGAACAAAGGAGTCTCATGATCTGCAAGCAAAAGACAAAGCAGATGTTTCAGAAACCTTGGAGAAAGTACAAGTGAAAGAAGAAAAGTCGCATGAAGAAAAAGTTGAAGTTGATACAGTTTCTGAAAACTTAGATCATGCAAAAGACAAAGGTGATAAGTTGTTGTAAAACTAAGTATTTATTAAAACATTGCATGCGTAAAAGCATAGGACCACAGAAATAACTACTGAAAAACTATGTAACGAATTTTGTTGCGACATTTAAAATGTCACAGTTAAATGATTGCTTAATATCCCTTGTAGTAGTGTCTGAAGCTTTTGTTCCCCCTTTTTTTTCTTGAAATCTATTCATATGCTAAAAGGTCCATTTCATTTATTTCTTAGTACTTAATGTGAAAAATAGTTTGGTATTCATTGTTTTGGGGAGCTTACTGATTCAGAGTTATTTCTTCTTCACAGTGGAAAAAGAAATCGATGGTGAAAATGATAAAGTCATCAAGGAAGAACCTATGGATGTAGATGATGTGAAAATTGAATCCCCCATAAAAGATGAGGATAGTCATTGTAAGCTGGATATAATCAATGTCAGCGAGGGATTTCATTTAAGGACGTGCTACAAAAGGAAAGTAAAATCATCAAAATTAGATGGACTGCTTGAGAGGCGAATAAAACAGTTTACACTGGAAGAAAAGCAACGTTTGGAAAAGATGAAACTGGAGGCTAGTGCTAAAACTGTAGGCGTCCGATCTGTAAGTCCCCAGAAAAACATAGATGAGCTACAAATGAGAAAAGTAAAAGAAGGAAGACAGTTTGACTTGTCTTCCCAAGATCAGACCTATATTTCAGATAAGACCCAAACCGAAGATGCAGAACAGGACTGCTTGCCTATCAGCAGCATTTCTTGTACCAAAACTGGTGAGCTAGATGAACCCTCTTTGCCTTTGACAAACAGGCTATCAAAAAGAGAAGGCCAGCTACTGGATGAAGACTCACCTCAATCCTCTGAAGGTGAAAGCTCCATTCAGAATGATAGTAAAGAAAACGATCCTGAGCCTATGACTGCTGGTGAGTGTCAAGGGCAGGAGGCTCTTGGAGAGGCTGAGAGTTCCTTTGTGGATGGCTTGAAACAAGCAAATGAAGGAGGTAGAATCAAATGGGATGTTTCAGAAACAAGTGAAAAACCCTTGAAACAAAAACTACCTATTACCAGAGTATCTCAGCGTGAATGTGAAAACTTAGAGCCAGTGGTAACTGAAAGCAGCTGTAGAAAAGATGCTCTGGCCACTCTTGAAAAAACAGATGCAGAAGGGAATTCTGAACATCAGAGCAAAGATCCAGGGAACAATTGTATGATAAAAAGCCATATTGAACCAGCATCCTCTCAAGAAAATGAAATGGAGGAAGAAATTGCTCCAGTAAAGACTGAAAATAAATCTGAAAAGAAGATTATATTTCACCAAAGATCAGTTAGTAAAGATCTAGAACCATTTAAAACAAAGCTAATTTCTGAAAGAAACCTTGAAAGTCAAACTCTGGAACACATGGATGGTGTAGAAGTTGATGAGGATTTACTGAGCTCTAAACTAAGTGAGGCTAACGGTCAAAAGGAAGGTCAAGAACTGAAAGTAGAAACAAGTAACATAAATAAATATCTCGATCAGACAAATCGAAATAGTGCTACTGACAAAGAGAATGATAAAGATGAAGAAACTGAGACAGACTTAGAAAGAGAAGAATCTGCATTTCAAATGAATGGAAAAGACAATGACATTAAAGTACTATCAAATGATGACTGTTCAGTTAAAGATACCTGTGAAACTAAGGCAGGGGGTGATATTGAACCAAAAGTTAATAATATTAATAAATCTATTCCAGAACATGAAATAAAACCATTGAGTTTTAAGGAATCTTCAGTAAAACCATTCATGAATGGTGACATCATGATAGAGGACACAAAGAACAAAAATAATGTAGACACTAAGTCATGTCTGCAGAGTTCACCTGAGTTTGAATCTGGAGAGAGTCTTCAGCCACCAGATGAAGTTCCCAAGTATGTGCAGAAAACTGAAGAAAAACAGATTTCTAGCAAGAGGTCTGCCTTTGTTGGCACTGCTTCCATGCCAGCACATACTGTCTCTAAAGAAAATAACCTATATAGTGAAACAGAATCTATGGAAACTGAAGTAATCGAGGAGAAGAAAGTTGCTCCATCACCTGTAACCTCATGTGAGGAATCTAGCTTGAGTAGTGATTTTGCTGATCAGAATGGTGTACAGACATATAAAATGGAAAATATTAATGGAGAAAGTAAAATAAAAACTGTTATTACTGAAGTGACTACCACAACATCAACTGTGTCTACAGAATCCAAAACTGTGTATAAAGTTGCAGAGACTGTAGCTCCTAACGATGAGAAAACAACAGTTGTGTCATCTACAGAGAATTGTGCCATATCCACTGTAACTACCACCACTACTGTAACTAAGCTTACCACTCCAGCGACAGACAGTAACGTCGATGTCATTTCTGTACAAGAGCATAGTAAAACAGTGGTTACAACAACAGTAACCGATTCACTGACCACCCCAGAAGGCACATTGGTGACTTCCATGACTGTCAGCAAAGAATATTCTACAAAAGACAAAGTGAAGTTAATGAAATTTGCAAGACCCAAAAAAACTCGTTCTGGAACTGCCTTACCATCTTATAGAAAATTTGTTACCAAAAGCAGTAAAAAAAGCATATTTGTTTTACCCAATGATGACTTAAAAAAGCTGGCCAGAAAAGGAGGGATAAGAGAAGTTCCCTATTTCAATTATAATGCAAAGCCTGCCTTGGATATCTGGCCATATCCATCCCCAAGGCCAACTTTTGGGATCACTTGGAGGTATGTACTTTACGTTTTTGAGGAAAAGTTTAGGATGTGATGAAATTACTTGAAGTTTAAAATAGAAGTGATGTACATGTTTCTGCCCAAACATGCAAATTTTGCTATTTTATTATTCGATAACTTTCTGTATTGTTCGATAGAGGTCCCATTGGTTTGGTTATGTATTTTAAATAGACTTTGTTTTTAAAATACCGTTAATAATTTGTTAGGTACCGACTTCAAACAGTAAAATCATTGGCTGGAGTGAGCCTTATGTTACGATTATTGTGGGCATGTCTCAAATGGGATGATATGGCAGCAAAAGCTCCACCTGGGGGAGGAACTACACGTACAGGTATTATTTCTTTAAATTTCTGGCTTTCTTAATGCAAAAGTTGTTGCTGTTAATTTTGAGTGTTACACTCATTACAAGCATTTCTGTAATGCTTGATGTTAGCTATGGCATTTGAATTTTTAAGTCAACAGCTTGTACTTATTGCTGTTTCTTTACCTTGAGTATACTGGGCTGATAGGAGATTTAGTTTTTATTTCTTTTCTGTTGTTAACATGTCGGGACTAATTTGTTGTAGAAACATCTGAAACCGAAATTACGACGACAGAAATAATCAAGCGAAGAGATGTTGGTCCTTATGGAATCCGGTCAGAGTACTGTATAAGAAAAATTATTTGTCCCATTGGTGTACCAGAGGCTCCAAAAGGTATGTTTGTTTATACATATTTTTCCCCTTCCCATAAGCTCCTACAGAAATTAAGGTAACTGGATCTGTTATTCAGACCATCAAGGGAGCAAAAACAGCTTGACATGAACTATTCGTTCACCCGTGGGAAACAAATGATGCATTTAACAAACTGACAATCTGAAGCTGAAAGGCCTTCCTGTTTATAAAACGAGACTGAAAAAGACACTAAATCTTGGTTTACACTTAATTTTGTTTTACAATTGGGCTTAATGTGTGTGTTTTGACTGTTCTCTAAAGAAACTCCAACACCTCAGAGGAAGGGGCTGCGATCAAGTGCACTAAGGCCAAAAAGGCCAGAAACACCCAAGCAAACGGGCCCTGTTATAATTGAAAGTTGGGTAGCGGAGGAAGAATTGGAACTATGGGAGATCAGGGCATTTGCTGAAAGGTAAACCAACTCAAATGTTTGGTGTTTGGTTTGGGTTTTTTTTGTTTTTTTTTTTTTTTAAAGAAAGCAGTTTTAATTTCTGTGTGTATGTTAAATAAAAGTTCTCACAAGAATACAGACTTGGTAGCCACAATCAGTGAAAGCGGATGTGTGTGCATTTTTACTGTGCCTTTTGGTAACGATAGTCCAGCTTAAAGTTGTAAAGCTGAACTATTTGCTGGTACCAAAACTAATTTATACAGATCTTACAGATTTGTTAGAACTATTATTATATTCATTTTCCATGCTTATGAACTAATCACTGTTGTATGCTAAAAGGCTATTACAGTAATGCATGGAAAGTCTTTACGCATGACTTCAAACACTATGCATTTAAATATTTCTATAATACATAGAAAATTAATGTATACAAGTACAGTAAAGGTAAATTCAGCCCGAGGAATATTCAAGTCAGAAAATGAATATTTTCACAATTGTATGCTTAGAGTTGGAACAACACTTTTGAGTCTTTGGGAATTGTTTTAAATTAATGGTATTACATAGTTTGTTTGTGGTGTCAGATGTAATTATAAATTCCCGTTTTGATTAATAGTTTCCTGTAACGTGTTGCAGTAGTTTTAATATCAGAATATTTCAGGGATGTTGCATGCAACTTCAGTAGTTTATTTCAAAATACTTTTAAAGCCAGGACCAGTTTTTCAGTGATCTTCAGCCATGACGTTTGTTCTTATAATAGCAAATAAATTGGATAAAATTAAATCTAGTTTGATAGTTGGATTTTATGTGATGGTATAACTTAACTTTCTGTTGTGTCTTTGGCAGGGTGGAGAAGGAAAAGGCACAGGCAGTTGAACAACAGGCTAAGGTTAGTGAACAGAAGAAGGCAGAGGAATTCAAGGCCCAATTGGAGGCTCAACTAAAACACCAACGATTGGCTGCCCAGCAGGTGGGGGAGCTCTTGGTAGTCCCACCTGTCAGCAACTATGCACTGGTAGTCCATATGCATTAGAATATGGGAAACAAAATTTATCCCTCTCTTACACCATTTTTCAAATAATTTCCACTTCTTGTGCAAACTAAGCCATCAAACAATGCTGCTCCCTCTGTGTACATTTGTTATTTTGAAACTGAGTTAAGGCAAATATTTGGTTTGGAGTCTTTTTTTTTTTTTTTTTCCCCATCTAATTTATAACACTTAAAAGATGTAGTTTGTTTCCATCTTAAAAGAAGGCTGAGAAGCACCAGTCTCCAGGTAAGGTCAGCAGTGTTCTGTGGTATAATGGAGAGCTGCCTTGGTATATAGCTGACTTGGGAATACAACTTCCTTTTGTTCTTCATGCTTCAGTCAAATTAAATCTCCTGATTTTTATGCTATCCAAAGATGGCTGAATGAAGCCCATCAGTTACTTCTTAAATACATACATATCTATGTATAGATGGAAGTGTGTGTATATGTATATATAAATGTATACAATTAAAATTGGGAAACCCAATACCAGGTTGGTATTTCACATACATTATTAAGAATTGTGCTTTTTTCCAACTTACTCCTTTTTCATTTCATCTTTCCTGAAGAAAATACATTACTAGTGAATGAGTGTTTCTGATTCCTGGGCATTACTGCAGTATAATGCTAACCAAGCATTGAAATTTGAATTAATCTATACAGGGATCATTTCAGTAACATAGGGAAGAATGTTAGATTAGTTGGAATTCTTGAAGAGCTTGCTGATACTATCCCTTCACAAAGTGGCTCTCTAAATTAAATGTACCTTCTTGGCAGTTACAGCACAGAAGGTTGCTGGGTAAGGTGAGGGATTTGGAACCTAATTTTTTTTTAGCAAGCTGCAAACGGGATTTACAGTTAACAGAATAATTTTTTTAAAATACATGCTTAATGGTGAAGTAAAATGATACAGTCTCTGTTTTTCTGTAACTGGAAGGATCTCAGTGCAGGCAGCTCTAAATTTAGGAATGATAATAACACAGTCAGCGTTAATGATGCCGTGCCCCTTACTGACAGAGATGCAGGCTGTATGCACGTGGTCAAAGCCAAATGTAGATGGATATTTTTCAGAGTTTTTTAACCTTTCAGATTAATCTGAGACTAATAAGTAAAATGTGCAATAAAATTAACATAAGCTGAGGATTTTAAAGATGCTCTAACAGAAAATTTCTGGCTGTGTACAATCAGCAGAGTTGTGGTTCTGCAGGTCAAGGAGTCTTGTGCTATAGGGTATGCAAGCAGCCTATTCTTCTGTCCTTTACAACTTGAACTAAAATCCTACCAGTCCCTTATTTTTTAATATTGGGAAGATACAGCATTTATTTTACAAAATCTGAAAATGTTAATTATCTCTTCTCTCTTCCCCCCCCCCCCCCCCCATCT
>KL264349.1:47424-90074 GCA_000699545.1 Podiceps cristatus | reverse complement strand
ATTTTATTTTATTTTATTTTATTGTTGCAAACTGCTTCCTGTACTTCCTCAGGGGAGCTGAGCTGCTCCAGCCATTTGGGGCAATGCCAAAGTGACCCAGCAGCCTTTAGCTGAGACTTTTGGAGTGGCAACAAGATTGATCTAATACAAAATGAAAATTCTAGATGTTTGCTAGAATTTTGCATCTGGAAATTCAAAGTTTCTGCATCAAATTCAGTGAGTGTTGGCATTTTTTAATGCAGCTGAGTTCGTTGTGCAAGCTGACTGTGCTGCAGAGCACTCAGTTTGGAGTAACAGCTGCAGGACTGGAGAATCAAGTGGTGTCAGGATGTTTTGGAGTTCATCGTTAAGTCTATGGCAGCACAGGATTTTAATATGCCTAACAGAATACGTAATGAATACCCGGAGTAATGCATGAGTAATCTAGTTTGCACTTCAATACACTGTTGGCCTGTACAGTGCCACTACTATAAAAGCTGCTGAAAAAGCTGTTCCTGAAACTGTTGTAGAATCACAGAATTGTTTATTTTAAAAGAGTCCTCGGGAGGTCTCCAGTCCAACCTTCTGCTCAAAGCAGGGCCAGCTTCAAAACCAAGTCAGGTTGCTCAGGGCATTGCTCTGTTGAATTTTGAAGATCTACAGGGATGAAGATCCCTTCACTTCTTTGGCCTGTTGGCCTAGTGCTTGACCTGCCTCATAGGGAAGGACCTTTTCCTCATGTTCTGCTGGGATTTCCCTTGCAACTTGTGCCTGTTGCCTCTTGAGCTTTGGTGTGCACCTCCGAAAGAGTCTTCCTCCATCTTCTCCATAAATAATAGAGGTTCCAGTGGTGCTGTAGGACTGCATCGTGTTTCTGCTACTTCTTCCTAAATTGCAATGAGATCTGTTGGGGTTGCTGCTTTAGCTGTGGAATAGCAGAAGTAATTAAAGAGGAACTTTCCAGATACATCTTCTTCTGTCTTCCTTTAACATGCTGGAGGAATCCCAAAATGTAACACCAAGCAGATGGGAGGACTGTCCCCTCCAGTAACCACACAGGTTTCCCAGGTGCCTTAAAAGAGAGAGATTATGTCTGCAGATTTAATTCCCCACTGTTGGGATTTCCCACTGCAGCCCCACCTCTGGACCTGCCCCTGGAGGAACCTGCCTTGATGCTGGCTACAGACGGAGCCTTTGGATGCCTGACCCTGCACAGAGCTGGCACTCCTTACAGACCTCTTCCTCCTGCGGCACAACACGTACACTCACTGCACACTCACCTTCCCCAGTTTTGCATTTATATTTAACTTAGGAAAAGCTAACTCAGATTGAGCTGTTTCTTTTCCAGACAAACTTGTCAGACCTTATTTGTATGCCTTTCTTGTCCTTCTTTAGAGCCTCTACCTTTTGCTTTCCTGAATCGTAATTAAAAACCTACATCTGTCCTACAGACCCTGGGAGCCATTTCCAGGTCTAAGGCAAATCACAGCCACATTTCAGATCCCTGCTACTGCAGGACCTGTGCACACACATCTGTCCAAACACTGGTTTCCATTCAATCAACCAGCTCAGTTCTTTGGCCATGCAGAAGCTGTGGGATGTTCTGGCAGGTGAAAGTATTGATGATGGGTGAACCATAAGTCCAAAGGTACTGTCTAGATGGTAGGGAATGCACCATCCCTCGGGGACTGTGGAGACACCCTCAGTGGTTTGCAGGGCAAATCATCAGATCAGTGCTAGGTCTTCCTGAAGAAAGCCAACAGACCGGTATTTATTGATGACCTGGAAGAGAGTGTACAGTCTTTAGAGATAAGAATTAAAGAGGGTATAAAACCCAGCAGGAAGACAAACGTCGCCAAGGCAGTATGAATCACTTGGTAGGCTGAATTTGTTCCAGAAGTCTGAATTTTGGTACAATGAAACGGAGGTCCACGCCTCTAGGAACAAAGATATATACACAAGTTGTGACTGCTGTACAGAGCATGGATTAAAAAAGTGTGGTGGGATCAGGTAGAAGTCTTCGGAACTTGAAGTCCCTAAAGAAGAGAACAACAAAGAGCAACACACACTGGCTTCACATTCATATGGGACCATGCATTGCTCTAATAAGAGTACTAGTGTGCTCAATGTCCAGTTCCAGGGTCACACATAACGAAAACATGGAAAGAATCCAAGAAAGAGGTACAAAAGTTAGTGAAACTCTGAAAAAAAGCCAACCCAACCCAACCTTGTTTTATAATGAAAGGTTTAATGAAAAGCACTTTGAATAGTTACTTGACACAGGTCTGGAAGTACCCAGCAGAAGAGAATACATTTGAGACTAGAGAGCTCTTTAATCTGGCGATCAAAGGTGTAACAAGATCTGGTGGCTGGAAGCTGAAATTAGACAAATTTGACCTGAAAAGAAGATACATTCCAACAGTGAAGGGAATTAGCCATTAAACAACATACAGAGGAGATGGTTGATTCTTCCTCACTTGGAGTTTTTTTACTTGAAATTGGATGTCTTTCTAAAAGAGCTGCTCTAACTCAGCCAGAAATTATAGGTTTGACACAGGAATCACTTGGTAAAACTATCTGGCCTTGGTGATGAAGGAGGACAGAGTAGCCTTTCCGGCCTTAGCATTAATAATCCATGACACCCTGTCACGGAGACATTTGCTCATCTTGATCTACATGACTTTAAAAGGCACACGAACATGTCTAGTTGCAGGTCAGTTACCTTGAAGTATTTACAGATTACTCCACTGGATGCAATAGCTCTGCATCAAGTTCTTCTTCAATTCCACGCATGTCTGTGTGATTTGGACAGATCTGCTTCTCACTGTTCATCTCTTCTCCAGGATTTCACCTTCCTGCTTGCCACTCTGGCACAAAATCACCCACCTCAAAGCAGAATTAATCCAGTTCCCCAGCCAGATCCCCTTTCTTCAAGGAGGCTTAGCACAATGAGAGGCAGCCATCCTAAGCCATCACTGCGCTGAGCACAGCTGCATTCATTGCACAGTCCCTGAAGGACCATTGGGTGACATCTTAGGGAAGCAGCAGCAGGACGGAGATGAGTGTGCTGGCCCTGCAACAGGGTGCTTGTGATGGGGACCACGCATCCTGCTTTGTCTGATTCTGGGTGCAGTGTCAGTGCTGGTAGGAGGCTGGATCACTCTCGGGACAGGAGTGGGACAACCTCGCCCCTGCATCAGGCTCAGCAGCTGCACGGAGGTGACTCAGTCCTGACACGGTGGCAGCCTGCACCCCTGTCCTTGGCATGGTTCAGAAGAGTGGGCACAAGCTTTGCTTACCTTCCTATTTTCAGTATTGGTTATGTTTTGATTTGCATAATCCAGTACAGTAAACAATACAGTCAGATGAGACTAAAAGAGGGGTAAAAGGAGGAGAACACAAACATATTTACCTAGTCTAACGAGCAGCACTCTGATCAGACATGAGCTGCCACCTGGACTCCTGAAGGGCACAGCCTGACGCTTGGTGTGAAAGCCAAGAGGTGATAAGTGGGGGAAGGGAATAGGTGCAGTGTGGGAGAACAGCAACATCACTTTCTCAGGGATGGGACATGCCACATCTTCCCGGCTCAAAATGGTCATCTGTCCTGGTAATGTCTCCTGGGCTGCTCACGCGTCCGGTCACTGCGGGATGAGGGCCCCTCACTACAAGAAGGACATCGAGGTGCTGGAGTGTGTCCAGAGGAGGGCAACAAAGTTGGTGAAGGGTCTAGAGCACAAGCCTTATGAGGAGCGGCTGAGGGAGCTGGGGTTGTTTAGTCTGGAGAAGAGGAGGCTGAGGGGAGACCTCATTGCTCTCTACAACTACCTGAAAGGAGGTTGCAGCGAGGTGGGGGTCGGTCTCTTCTCCCTAGTAAGGAGTGATAGAACGAGAGGAAACGGCCTCAAGCTGCGCCAGGGAGGCTTAGGTTAGATATTAGGAAAAACTTCTTCACCGAAAGGGTGGTCAGGCATTGGAACAAGCTGCCCAGGGAAGTGGTTGAGTCTCCATCCCTGAAGGTATTTAAAGAACGGATAGATGCGGTGCTTGAGGGCATGGTATAGATGAACTTGGCAGTGATGGGTTAACGGTTGGCCTCGATGATCTTAAGGGTCTTTTCCAACCTTGACAATTCTATGATTCTATGATTCTATGAGGAATACCTGACCGCTTCACTGCTCCTGGTCTGCCTGGCAGCAGAAGCTGCGCCCTGCTGGTGTGAGCTGCAGGGATGGAGGTGGTCAGAGAGGTTTAAACCGGCAAAGCAGCCTGGTTGGGTACTTCACCGGCATCCCCACATCTCTCCCCTCTTTTCCGGCTTCCCGGTTCGAGAAGGTGCCAGAAGCACGCCCACACAGCAGTGCTGGGAACAGAAATTACTCTCTGAAATAAGACTCAGACAACTCATGTTTGCAAGCAGAGAGAATGTTTGAAAGAAGAGATCAGGAAATCAGCAAATGTTGTTGCTCTATTATTGAAATGCCACGTTACTTTTTTTTTTTTTTTTAGATTTGGAGAGTAAATATTTTAATTAAATGGCTTTAAACAAAACAAAACACAATGTTTTATTTCAGTTTTAATGTAACATTTCATTCCACCCCAAATCAATTTTTCGAGGCTTTGTGTCAGAAAGACCAGACAAAAAGACTGGCTTTAGCCAATGGGGTGTATTTTCTTTTGTCTTGGGGGGTATTTTCTTTTGTCTTACTTTTTTTAAGTTTAAGCAAACTTAAAAAAAAGATGATTGTACAAAGCCCTCCCTACAGCTGAGCTCCTGACGTGTGCCAGGCAGGAGGCACAGGCACTGCACCAGCCCCACGCTTTCAGCGGGGACTCAATTGTTTGCATGCTCCTCGTACCTCCCTTGCACAAGGTAATAAGAGCCCTGGCAGAAGGCAACCTGCTGCCCACTACTGAAGTGCATAATAAGGTGTATGTTTTATAAGGGAGACTGTTTTAATGGGATTTAGTGGATCTAAGAGTCTCCACTGTGTCATAAATTCCTGAGACAAGCTTTTGGTGTCATATTGCTTCTTGTTATAATGAAGGGGATTTGAATAGGATGTAATGTAGTTGGGAGCTAAGATATGGCAGCAATTTATCACCAGAATCTGCTGCAGTGCTCGGGAAAATGAAAGCTTTTTTAGATATAGATACAGATGGATTGGAAATGGACTTGCTTCTCACACAGGAGGCTTCTTTATCACCAATAATATCAGGACAAATACTGCTTTGCACTTGGCACTGTCTCTAATTGCATTAACATATCAGTTGTGAGTGGTAATGCTCTAAGCCAGAAACTCATCACCAGTAGAGCCTCTGGCATACGAAGAAGGGTGCCAGCTGCTTGTAGGTGTGAATATTGTCATAAATGGGATTTCATAAGCAGAAGTAAAAGCTCCACTCCTATCTCCTTCTACAGTAAATGAAGCAGCTCCTTGCTTTGTAGCTCCTTGCTCCCCTTCCCTATCTGGGAGCGGGTACCCAGATGCAGACAAAGGAGGTAAGGCAAACCCTCGGGGCAATGAAGGAAAGGTTTACCCCTCGGGGATAACCTCTCATATGAGTTCTCAGAGAAAAAGGGTTTTGCTTTTGTATTGACCTGCTATCTTCCTGCAGTGAGACAATGTGTGTCTAATCTTGGCATGATAAAAAATATAAGGCACTGGGGATTAAGTCAGGGAAAGAACCTAAAACGATCCTTAAAATAAAGTAGAGGGGCAAAGTACGGTGCTCTCTCAGCCATGCTACCCTCCCTGCCTAGGACGGCTGGAAGGGATCTGCACAAAGAAAATCTGACAGCAAATGTAAAAAGACCACTTACTGCCCCCACCACCCCAGACAGCGTGTGCCTGGTCTCGACTCCAGTCAGGTCCTTTGCAGAACACGTTATACGGACTAGCCTTGTGCAGCGAAACCTGTCCAGCACAGGACAGCCCGACAGCAGAACCCCACTGCTCTGCTCGTGTGGACCACGTGGGGCTGATAGTGCCATAACCCAGAGAAGGGAGGGCACAGATCCAGCCCAGCTGGGCTCACCTGCGGGACACTCTGCACAGCTGGGGACAGAACTAAAGCTGGAGCCAGCACTGGGATGAGGTGCTTGGGGATTTGGTGCAACCGGCCCACAGTGTCCTGCCACCCATCTGCAGGCAGTGCTCCTCTCCCAGACCCAGGAGGGCCCCTACTCTCTTGCTACTGCAAGGAAAAAGCAGTTTCTACAGCTGACATAGCCTGAGTGCCATGGCCCTCTGGGCACTAATAGGCTTTATTTGCCCAACCTGGTCTCCCCACCCACACATCCAGCACCTCCATTTAAATTCAGGCCTGAGCCTCTTGTCCTGGTCTCAGCTATGTTGTAGATGGTTTTGTTTCCAGCCTTGACTAGTCTTCCTGGCTGAACCCTGGATCTGACTTGTCACCTCATCTTCTCTAGGACTGCTGCTGGACACGTCTTCGTCACCAGCCTAGTCCCATCCAGTTGTTGTGGGATGTGCCAGTCCCTGGATGCTGCCCTGCCACTGACTTCCCCCCCACTCAGGAGCATCCCTGTTCTTGCTGCTTTTTCCTACTGAGGGCCACCTCCAAGATCATCAAGGAAGCTCCTGCATTGTATGAAGAGCCTGAGGAGAACGCTGGTGAGTGTCTTCCAGCTCCTTCAGGAAGAAGGCAGGGTATATCCCAAAGGGACAATGAGACGTGTCAGGCAAGCAGAGCTGTGCCTGCAGGGTGGGTCTTCTCCCCATCCTCCTTACCTTTAGCCCCTGGTTTAGCCATGCAGCATGTCTCCTAACATACGGGACTGATGTGTGTGACAAAAAACCCCACAGGGATGTCTGTAGCTTATGGGTGCACTAACCTTTCTGCCTGCTGACCACTCAAGACAAGCACTACTCAAGCACAGACATCAGCGACATCCCAGGAGGAGCAGTCCATCACCTGGAACATATCTTTCCTGCCATGCCTGTGACCTCCATTTTCTTTTTTTTCTTTTTTTTTTTTTTTTTTTTTTTTTGAATGCAAGTCTGCAGCATGAGAGCTGGGAATATGGTACTGGATGACCACGAAGGTGAAGGGAACTTCTGGACTTGCCTTGCTACCTAGTTTCAGGGCTCTCCCCAGCTTTCTGGCAATATCTGCAGGCATTGCTGTAGCTGTCAATTGGAGTTCAACGTAATGTAGGACAGACCACCGTGCCGTATAGAAACAGCCTGCAGATGAGAGCCTAGATCCTCCAGGATAAGCTTGCCCTGTGTCTGAGACAGGGGATGTAGCCTCAAGTTGTGTACATGTGGGGACTGAATCCTGGAAGCACAGTGTGGCCAAAAGCAGTCTTGTGGGTGCCTGCTGTGCACCTGGCTGGGCTTGTGGGGGTCCTGCCTGTGCTGATCACAGACCCTGCAAATGAGGTCTGCACACTGCAGGGACACTCGCCAGGGCTTTCACAGAGGGGAAAATGTTTCTGGCTTTCCAGAAAAAAAAACCCTTTCCCTAGCACAAATTCTTAACCAGTAAGCATTTCTCTTGCACCTGCCCTCATTTTAGGTTAAATATGATGGACCTTCTTGCAGTTTTTAGAGGTATAAGAGGGTTACTTTCAGTATTTGGGCTGTGCTCTGTGTGGGAGGGGGAAGAACCCAGATCTGTTCTGTGGCTGCCTGTGGGGTTTCTAAAGTGTCAGCCACTCAGGGATGTAAATGTTGCATACATCAGGTTATTCAGAATTCGGCTCATCATCTTTTGATCTCATATTTGTGTCTTTTTCTGGGCTCTGGATCTGTTTATGCACCCCACCCCCTTCATTTCTTTCTTCCTTTCTCCTTATAACTCTAATCATCCCTTTTAGCTTCCAAAGATAGGACAATGTTGTGATAAGGAAAGAGTAATTTTGCAACTTGCCCTAAAAATGGTCATGTTTGGATTCAATTCATTCTTGGAATGCAGCTTCAGAATTAGGCACAACTTCCAAAAGTCCAAATCTGGACTTTTCTTGTGCTGTGCAGAGGGCTAGGTAACCCACGAGACGGTCGCTGCCCATCCCTCCCCCACCAGAAATGCTTAGTACTGGGACTTTGAGTCCAAGAGCAAATAGGAAGGGTGGGTGGAGGTCTGATATGCTTATGTTGGCTTTGATGGCTTTAAGGAGTGTCATGGCAACAGTGTTAGCTGGATAATTAATATTGCACACAGGATTATAATGCAGGCATAGAAGACAGTGCTTTAAACACATAAAATCACCCCTCCGAACTAGCCTGCTTTCCCAGTTGGGTGGGGACTGATATATTTCAGGATCAGTAGAGCCATGGGAAAGGTCAGAGGACCAATATCCAGTGCTCTAGCTGACCCTATTTCTAGCACAAACTTTGGCTCGTGGACACAGCCGTGAAGCCCATTGGAAAGGAGAGGGGCACTGCTATGTGCAGCGGGTCTCAGCCAGCACGAGGAAGAGTGGGGAGTCAAAACAAACCAGCTTTCTGGGATGTGTCCTGCAAACCAGGAGCTGCAGGTGAGGAGACACGTGCAGATGATGGAAGCAAACCTGACATGTTTTTTTTGCCTTGCTCACAATCTGAGGATAGATTTCTAGGAGTGGGGGGAAACTGGTGGGTGGCAGGATGGGAACATGCTGAAGAGCCCCTCCAACAACTATTCATTCCCGCAGTGGTCTATGTGGGAGTCCTGCTCCATCCTTGCAAACCAAATCCATGAGTAGGGGCAGCTTCACTGCTCCTGCACCTCACAGCAGCATTTTAGAGTCTGCAGACTCAGCCTGGCTGGGCCAGACACTGGAGAAGCACATCGGGGTGGGGAAGGCAATCTTGCAGGTCTGGGGACAAGCACCCCACTTCTTTCTGCTCTGGATCCTCCTTCCCAGGCTGGACACAGCAAGGGAGACAAGCCAGCGGAGTACAGGTCTGCATGCAGGTAGGTGCCCAAGGTCAGCACCTTGCTGGTCCAGCTCCTCAGTAGCAGAGGGCTGTCTGGGTGGGGTGGGCTGCCTGCCCGTGGTCCCTGGTGGGGGCAGAGCCCAGATAACTTAAGCCACCTTTAGCAGCACATTCATCTCCCAGGCTCGTCTTGTTCTCTTCCCAGTGTGCTCCTGTACCAAGCAGTGGTCTGAATGTCCCAGTCCTCCTTTCCTCCATGCATCATGCATGTGCATTGTGCTTGCTGTCAGAGTGAGTGTGGCCATGGCACTAGGAGCAGACCTGCAGATGGGTGCTGGCCTCTGGTCCCAAGGGAAGCTGCTTGGTCCTCTCTCCTGTGCTGGCGTCTCTGACAGGTGAAAGTCCCCTTTGCTGCCCTTGTCTCTCACCTGGACAACCTGGACAGGGTTTGGATGCTTTCTGTGGGCTGGTGTGACTCTTGGTGTGCTACTGCCTGTGAAATTCGGTCAGTCTCAACAGTGTTGGGAGCACTTGGGCTGACCTCAACACTCAACTGTACTGCCGGAGCAGGTCTCTTGTTCAGACAGTACAATTTGCAATCTGTTTTCTGATCTAGCATCAAAAGGCTCCTTCTACCTTTCCCTCTACCTCTGACTACACATTTATGCCATGGCACTTGCACTGGATCTCCCACTTGTGCAGCCATGAACTCAGCGAAACACCCTGTAGAAGTAAAAAGGTATCTTCAGTCAGATCTTGCTCAGCCCTATGGTGCAAGACTGGAACAAATGCACAATGAGATTGCACTCACTGGTATGTCAGCACTGAACATGTCAGAAGGCAGTTGGAAGCTCAGTGTGACTCCCCAGTTTCCCCTGGAACAAGGCAGTTCTTCCAGCAGGGAGAAGTGCTGGGGGAGACAAATTGCATTAAAGGGCCAAACTTAAATCAGCGCTGTGCTAAATCGGGGTCTGTGCAGGCAGCCTCTTCTGCCCCCACAGTCGCCCAGTCTGCCCTTAGCTTTTACCATCCCGGTTGCTCGTTCTTGCTACTGGTCAGCCCATCCTGCCCTCTGAAGCTTCCTCCAGATAAAAGTGCTCAGATGCTCTGGAGAAAGCAGCATTTTCAATTCTTTTCCAGCCTAAGCAGAGAGCAGCAACAAGGAGGAGGAAAGAGTTGGATTGCCTCGCTGGGGTCCAGCCAGAGCCTTTAACTGAAAATATAACACACAATACCCATAGAGAAGTGTGAACAAACAAAATGAACCACTCCGCTGTTCATTAAAGCAGTGTAGGTGTTGGGTTATGTAGGAAAGTCAACCTACTATTGCTGTGGGGAGCTGTTAACTTGAATAGCAGTGGCCTGTTACAAGTAAAGGAGTACTATGCGGTCCTGAAAGGAAGAATGTTAGCTATTGTAATTGCAACTGCAGTAATGAGGAGCTTGGGAGTGGGGCTGATAAGCAGCTAGATAATAGACTAATGAGCAGGATGGCTATAGTCTGTCAAAGGACTAGCTAAGGTATCTACAGGACCCCTATGGTATTGTATGAGAAGGAAGTGCGGACCAGGAAACAGCCAAATATAGCATTTAAAAGATGTATAGGATGAACTGAGCACTTAATGCTGATAATAATTGGAGCTTGAGGGTGTGCTTAGTGTATGAATAAAGTAATTAACCAATTAAAAATGCACAAGAGACACATGATGGAAAGTGATAACCAACAGGAAAATGATTGATGCCCTGTACAGGGAGCTGGAACATTCAATGTATGTTATTAGCAGAGATGCCTGGGCTCTTCAGATACCAGCACGTGTAGACCCACTGGGTGCTCTTTGATCACTGGTCTACAATGTTGTACTTGCCACCTGCTGTGCTGCCTGTGTGATAAATTGCCTGGAATTAATTCAACCCCCCTGTTTGCAAGAAGCAGACTCTGGAAAATGTGTGGTATCCGCATTGGCTGGCTTTGAAATGACCAGGCATGTGGCAGGGCCCTGGGGGGCATCTGCTTTCCAGAGAGGAGATGCCTGAAAGGAGAAGCGGCCAGCACCGTGTGGCACATCTAGAAGTCCCTAGATGAGCCGGGGGGATTAATCTGGTGATGCATGATTGAACTCGCCTTTGCTAGTTTCCTTTTTAAGACCCCAGAAAATGTCACTATCAAAGGCGACGATGTCAAAACAAGGCATTGAAAGTTAGTGAATGCAACAGCAAAGGTGATCTGCACCGCCTGAATTTGTGTGCCTTCTGGATGAGCACTATGACAAAGTTTTTGTTATACAGGCATAATTTTCTTTCTTCTTTAGATCCAACACACTGGGAATGCAGCTATTCTGCTGTGCAGGTAAGTTGGGGCTTATCCTGTGGGCTGTAGGACCCTTTATTTGCCAAGAAACTGTGAGTGTTAGGGAAGAAGGCAAGTCGTTGTGGGAAGGGAAAGATTTCTGTGACCTGGTGCCACCCTGGAGAACTGGAGAACTATATATTATTCTTACCTCTGCTACAGTGCTCCTATCTGATAGCTACCAAGTTCTGTACACCAGATATTTCACTAGTGATTTCTAACGTGTTCCTCATTTCCTGGCAACTGGCTAGAGATCCTACTAGTTGAATTGCTTAAGGCTGAGGCGTTGTGCTACAACTGAAGTCAGTGGGAGCCTTACTCTTAATGTACAAGCTATCCTTGTAATAACTTTGGTGAAAGACAGAAGGAAAAAAAAAAAGATAAAAAAACCCAAACAAACAAACAAACAAACACGCCAAAAAACAAAAAAACCCCAACAAAGCAGGGACCAGGTGTCTCAGAATGGGTATCTAAAACTAATGGATCTATTTAATCTTCATAAACCCCTTCACAGTACAGAATCCTGTGCAAATGAGTTCTTGAACGTCTGTGAAGCACTCAGATACCAGAATGATGAGTTTCATAGGAAAGCAGATGAGGACATTAATATTTCCATGTTTGTTGCAGGACTAGGACAGTGGGAAGGAAATAAGGCAGTAAGCTGCATACTGAAAAATGAGGAGAAAACAAAATACGAGGCAGGTGCTCCCTTGAAGCGCCATTCATGCAGACAGCCTCACTCGGAAATGGTCATTTGATAACCTCGCTGCTGTTTACATGGGGGTTTTGCTCCATACTTGGGGCCTTTATTTGCCTTGATGGGCAGCAGCCAAAACCTAGTTAGTCCTGTGCCACAGAGCTTGTAGACCAGGGACAAGTCTCATATCCCTGTGAGGCATCAGTGGGAGCAGAGGCTGGGATCGTGGGTGCAGGGTAACCGAGGATCACCAGCTGATGGATGCTTGGCCAGTCTGGAGCCACCATCACCTCTCTTGGTGCTCTCGGGCTCCTGTTTGCTTTGCAGCAACGGTGATTTTTGAGGTGGTTCAAGGGAGGACAGAGGGGCTGTGAGTTCTTGAGAAACCTTAGGCCAGAGAAATTGATGAAACCCCTTTCCAGTTCTGGGTGAAAGTTGCAGGGAAAATGAACTTGAGCTCTAATGATTTCAGCTTGTCAATATGAAGCATTGCAAGTCTTCAGCATCTCACCTGCTCTGCTGCAACCCAGCCAGTGGTACCCTTTCCTAGGCAGGAGGTGCTGCCTGGCCTCCTCCCCTTGGAGAGAGATAAGCTTCTGACATGAGGACTGAGCAGATGAGTCTGCCACATCATCTTGCTGCTACTGAAGTACAGTGGCAACGGCTGAGGTACCATGCCTGCTTCACGCAAGCATGATATCTGGGGTATGGGATCAAAGCATGTGTGCTGCACTGTTTCAGTAAGCTACAGGGTTTAGCCAGGAGTCCAAATTGTCCTTGCTTTTCTCACCTCCCATACCCTATTTTGGATGTCTTGGTATATACAATAAATGTTCATGTTAGGCTGCAATAATGCACAGGTGTATCCTTTCTACCAGGTCTTTTATAGGTCTAATCGATGGCAAGAAGCAATATCAGTTTCTCCTTGAATGTGAGCGGTATTTGGGTTTGGTTGCGATTTTTTGGTTTTGGTTTGGTTGGTTGGTTTTTGAATGGCTGGAGCTGAGCAGCAGCCCGTGTCCCAGGAGGGCGGCAGTTAGCATGCAAACAGAGCAAGCCTTCCCACAAAGCCCCACCAACCTGCCTGGAGAGCAAGGAATAGCCAAGCTGCAATTTCCTTCATGTCTGTATCCACAGGGGAAACCATCCATCTTCTTATTTTGTTTCTTACCCTTTTTACTCCACTGTTTTGCCCCATGTGTCATCTTACTGTCTCTCCTTTCATCTTTTGCTTTCTTTTTACCTTCTTTCACCATGGAGATAGCCAAATTATGGACTCAAGGCTGTTTATCTGAATGTTTCAACCTCCCGAGTCTTCTCACAATATGACTTGAAGTATTGAATCATTTTTATGAGTGTATTTCTAATGGCTTATTAATCAGTTTCCCTCTGCACAGTGGAGCCTGTAGGGTGACCTCAGACCATGTGGAACAGCAAAGGACTGAGTTAAAGGACACTCTACCTTGGGGTATGACATACTAGCTAAAGAATGGGATTCTTCTTGCCTGCATGATTAAATGCTGTAAGTACATCTGCCGCTACTGAAAACGCACTTCCTTACTCTGTCACTGAATGAGTTTGGTCCCTTGAATAAATGAGCCTAAGCTCTGGACTTGAAATCCACAGCTTATGAGCATGCTGCAGATATTAGTCACATTGTTTAATGCAATACTGGAAAGCTCTTGGATGCTACAGTGACAAGCACAGTGTGAGCACTTGTACAAACTAGAACAAAAAAGCTTCTTCCTGCAAGCAGTCATGAGCAGGCTTAATGTAATTCGGTTTCTAGCAGAGAGGAAGTCTGCCCGACCCACTCATTTTCTCTCCCTCTCTATTGAATGAGTTTGATATCTGTGTTATTGAAAAAAAGTCAAGTCAAAGAGAAGAGGTTTGCATTTACGTCCTGATTCAGAAAATCGCTTGAGAACATACTTAACTTGAAACCTATCGTTAGAGAGGAGCATTTGCACAAGTGCTTTGTTTTACAGGGACTGAGGCCCTGATCCAAGGAAAAAAGTCTTAGGTACCTGAAGTGGGACTGGGAGAAAGCTTATATCTCTAATACAAATTAAGTTCTTTCTCAAAATGCTATTCAAGTTGCCACAACCAGGAAGATACCTCTGCCCATGTTAAAATGTCTCTTTTTGGCCTAGCAAAGTCCCAAAGCTCCTCATCTCCTCACCCTTGCAGAGCTGAGCACCCCAGCAGCGCCAGCGCTGCAGGAATCCAGGCAGCAGGGCATCCTTTGGGTGCCCTCGGGGCCTGCCCAGGGCATCAGCAGCCCCACAAAATGTTCCCTTGGTGGTGAGGGATGCAGGTAGGTGTCACGTCTGGAGAGCAGTGGGGTGTGCTGCCAGGGGAGATGGGATCCTCCTTGGCATGGCTGCCGGTGAGTGCAGGACAAGGGCAGAGGGACAGTGCTCTGGGGCATCCGCTGCAGTTACAGGCTATGGCTTCATAATGACTCATGTCGTGTGATTATATGAGATAATACAATTGCACTGTTAATGTTAAGAACAGCCATAAATGTTCTTGCAAAGGATAATGAAGTCTGAAAGACTTTGAAGTGTTTTGTGGGCACCCTGGGGTGGGGTGCTCCACTACCTGTACCTCTCCTCTGCCTTGGGGTCAGCCACTCTGTAGCAAGGCAGGCACGTAAGCAGCACCCTCATGCTCGCAGATAGCTGTTTGGATAGCTGAAACTGAGCCTTTCCATTTAAACCAACCAAAATCCATGCTCCTTTCCCGTTTTCTGTCCCTTGCCTGCTGCGTTCAGCTGGTTCAGCACAAAGATGGGACACAGAAGGGACCCTTGCCAGGGTACACCTTGTCCTGAGGCATCTCATTGTCGGGTACTACTGTGGAGCACCCAGTCCTCCTGCCCTTGCTCCTCTTCATGAGGGGATCCCAGATCCTGAGCATCCTCTACTGCAGCTGTAGCCCACCACTATACAGACAGTGGCCAAGCTGTTCCCACGGGGGCCAGCTCTGTGAGGAGGAACAGATTAAAAAACTCCATTGTGAAAAATGTCAATATTTACATTCTCTAAGTTAAGTTGTTCTTTTTTATGACTTTCTCCCATAAGTGCCTGTTATACTGTTTTGAAAAGACATGGACCTAAGAGCAACACAACCAGGAGCTGACAGAATTAATAAAAGAGAGGCTGGGACTTATGAAAATAAGATGATATTAACAAGATAATTATCTCTCATCAAATTAGTCCAGAGGGAGCCCAGCCAAGCTCTACTCAGTAGCCTGGAAGGAAAGGAACTGGCAGGGGAAGCTATTTGTATAACAACAATAGAAACACTCTGCCCTTCTCTAGGAAAGGGCTCGGAGCAGAGACACCACTGTGATAAGCACTTTATAAATGCAGATAGAGGGAACCTTTTGTCTGAGGAGCTGGGAGCAGCTTCCAGGGAAGAACGGCAGCTCGTCAGCCCGCTGTAGGAGGCTGGGATGGGGGAAGGACACCGGCTTCTGGAGGCAGCTGTGGCACCAGAGCTTCAGCAGCACAGCATCCACCTTCACACACACACACACACCCCTTTTTTTTTTTTTCCCATGCTATTCTCTCTTTCTTCTCCTTCCTTGTATTTCTTTTCTTCTCTGCTCCTCCAAGGCCCACAGAATTTGTTTCCATCCTGCGCCTGCCTGGATTTAACTTGGGTTTAGCCTCACTGGAGATCTTGCATAGATCTAATATCTTCTTTTTTTTTTTTTTTTTTTTTATCTTCCCCTTTTAACAGAACAAAATGATTCTGTATATAAACCTGTGTTAACGCACTCCATCTGATCATGGCAGAGCTGAGCACACTGTGGATGGGTGATTCTGGGGAAAGCTCTCCCGATAAAAACGCAGCGAGAGCGTGTCCTGCTGCACTGGCTCTCCGTACGCCTCTCCGCTCTGAGCCACTCTGCCTTCCTGGCAGCATCACCAGTCTCAGCCTGGAAGGCAGGGGGAGATCTCAGAAGACAGTTCAGAAGGTTTTCTATTCCTGCATCCAAGTATTTCCCAGTATTGGACCCTAAATCCTGTCTTCTCCTGGGGGGAAAACCCTGCACAGAGCATCCTACTCTTGCCATCAAACAAGCTCTGTAAGAGTTAATAAAGCATGCGCTGCCTTGTGTTTTCTCAGACTTTCAAAACAAAGGCATGTGTCTGTAATTATGCTGCTGTGCTATATTTTAGGCATTTTAAGTAACTTCTTTTTCATTCTTTGTTGCTGTTTACGTGGTAGCAGTTTCTCTGTAAATGTAAAGCACCTCAAGGCATTTGGTGTACTCTGTTTCATAACCTACCTCAAAGCAACTGACTTTTTCTGCTCCCCTAGATGGCAACTTAAGACAAGTATTTATCCATTCGAGAACGGCATGTCTCAGGGAACACTAGCTAGGCAGAAAGGCGTGGGAGTTGGAGCAGATGATGGACTGAATTTTGATTAATGCAATATGATGCTGTTGCAAACCAGACAAATGCCAGGTTGGGCCATGTTGTGGGTGAGCCTTCTGCAAGGATTTCTCATTGCTTCCCTTTCACGGGGGAAGGTTAAGTCTCTGCCCGTTTTGCTTCACTAGAAATGTCATAGAGACAGAAACCCAATTAGTCTCTTTGCTGTGTCTAAACAGGGACTTGGAAATGCTTCTGAGATCCAGGCCTGGTCTGTCCTCCTGCTCTGCATCTCCCAGAGGAGCCCAGGCACACCAGCCTTGGCTCCTGCAGGTGATGGAAGGTGTTAAGACCAGGGGCTGTGATGTCCCACATGGGAGGCAGAGGACAGGGTCCCATGGCGTGCCCCATCAGGCTTTCTAGCTGCATCTCTGCTTGCAAAACCTCCAGAAAACTCTACTTACATGCTTAAAAAGGAGAAGTTTTTGTAGGTCATCACAGGAAAGCCAGGGGCCAGAGGGGTCTACATACCTGATGAGCAGCGGGAGAGGGTGACAGATGGTGGGCAGCCATCTCTGCAGGGATGCACAGGCATCGTGGTGGGGACAGTGCTATGGTGCCGTCCCACAAGACATTGTATAGACACAGAAATGTAGTCCCAGCTCCGAAGAGCTCATTCCCCAGGTGTCCAGTGCTTTCCATGCTGGCTTGGAGAGGCCACCTCCGGGGGGGGGGTTGGTGGCTGCACCACCGGCTATTGTGACCGCAACTGCTGGTGCCGGATGGCTGCTCCTTCTCTGCTTGCCCTGACTGAGCACGTGTCATAGCATCCTTTGCTGCTGAGTGACGGCTCTAGTAAATAAATGTATGTTGTGGAGTGAATGAATGAGTGAATGAAGACTTTTGGCTTCTTCTGGCTGTGGAGAAAGCCGCACTCTCCCCGTGCGCCAGGCTGCTGAGGTCTGCCAAGTGCAAAGCCATCTAAAAAAAAAAAAGGGAAAACGACTCAGTGAGCTAGAAAATGCCTGGACTGTTGCGTGAAATTCCTCTGCACCAGCCCTGTCACTCCTCCTCAGCCTTGCACCCAGCTCTGCCTTTGATGGGCATCTCTCGTATTAATTAAAGGTGACAGGGTGCCAGGAAAACAATAGGGTGGGTCTCCTGGAGTCACACCCCAGCCACCTCTCCAGTCTTGGCTGTCCCTTTGCTCTGTCTCCTGGCGAGCTGCCATACACTTGCCACCGAGATCACAGAAGGGGTAAGAGGCAAAATGTTTGGTGCCACTTCCAATTAGTAAATTATTTTATCTTCTGGTTCCTAGCTCTAAATCTGTTATGGCGGCTGTAAAATGCCTCCCTTGGCTGACTAGATGGATGCACAGGATATTTTTTTAATTTGAAGGCAGAAAAAACATCCTGTTTCTAACCCAAAGTGTCCTCAAATCTGTTCCCTGTGCGATCTCTAGCCCCCAGCTCTGCCGGAGCACAGGCAGCAGAGAGCATTGGGAAACCTGCCTGCTGAGGCACGGTTTCTGTGTTAGTGTTACAGCACGGGTAATGATCCCCTGCAATAATAACTGCCTGCTGGCTCCCCACGGAGAAATCCAACCTGACATGGGGAGCCGGCCTCCCGCGCCGGGGGAGCCCTCCCCGAGAGCTGGGCTGCAGGAGCTGTGTCCTGGCTCTCTCCTCAGGGGAGCGGCAGCCTGTCACGGTGCATGGGTTGTGCACGTCCTGATGGGACAGGGGGCTCAGCCCTGCGGCTCTATTGGCTCATCCCTCCCCTTTGGACCCCTGGGCAGCACCGATCCCAGACCTTGGAAGAAAAGAGCAGGAGGAGACAAGTTGCGAAAACTAAAGGGGCTGTTTGCAACCAGAGGCTTTGATGCACACAGATGTGGACTGAGCTGGGAGACGGATGTTGTGCGACTGGGTGAGGAGCAGACCCAGACCCAGCTTTTGAGCTGCAGCCTACCTGAGGGGTTGCAGGCAGGTTTGGCCCCCTTCCTCGCCCCACGCCAGCCCCTCAGCATTAGACCAGCAGAGCTGGGCCCTTCCAACCCCTGCCTGCCTCCATACAGCACTGAATTCCACTCTCCTGCTATTGCAAACACTACTCTGGCACCTCAGCCCTGCACATGCCTCGAGCCAAGCCCCGGTCCCCCTCAAAATACTAATTTCTCAGCCCCCAGCACCACCAGTGTCCAAGTACCACGTCCAGGAATGCTAAGTGCCTGCAAACCTCTGCTTGCCAGAGCCTGGAGAGCGTATGGCTGAGGAAGAGTCCCAGAGGGAGGGATTGAGACTATCACCCATTTTATAATGAAAGTAAGATTCTGAAGGTCTCAGAGCACATCCCAGGTGGGTAACACAGCATGCCAGAGACGTGGCACCATGGAGAGGCTGCTGAGTCCCTGCCACGGGCCCAGAGGCAAGGGTGCTCACCAGAGCTGCGCAGAGGAACCAGGTTCTTTGGAGAAGAGACAAGACTCTGCTCAGAACCTTAAACACATTTAAATAAGTGGCAAAGATAAAAGAATACAGATAAGAGATAAGAACTCATATATGACAGTAACACAATCTTTATAGCTGCAGTAGACAAGCAGGAAAAATAGCCATATTCAAACACTCAGAATATTATCTTGAAAAACAAGAAGTAATTAGCCTGTCAGGAGATAACTCTCACTTTCCTTGCCTCAGTTTAAGCACTTGGTTGCAAAGGAAGTTTTGGTCACCTGCAAATGGTCTCTCCACAGAAAATGGGGCTTGGTGAATTATGACTGCCATTGTGCTGTTGGGACCATTTTCTCTTTAATTACTAACGTAAAATTGCCTTAATCTGTATGAGGCAAGGTGGTATTATTAGCACAAACTGTTTAACACTAAAGAAGGCAAACATACATCTATTGATAGTATGCAGAGAAACTGGCTTCCTTACCATGGGCTAATTTTGCGTTGCTGGGTCTTCTCACCAGCAGCGTTTGCTGGTCATCTCCTTGTCCATTAACAAGACTAAAGCCAAGAGGGCTTTAATCCTTGCTTTTTTTCTGAGCTTCTAGCTGTGTTGATCAAAGATAGTTCTAGCATTGTTTTCTGCTGTCTAAGATACCGCGCCCTAAATGAGTTCGGGTTAGAGCACTATCCTATCTGCACCTCCATCTCCCATTAGGAAGCCCACTCGTGGGAATGCGAGATTAGCTGCACTGGATATGCATCCCATCTCTTTGGGGCTTTGACACAGGCTGGTATCCGAAAGTGCTGAGGAAGGCCTTGTGAACAGGGTAAGCCAACAGTTATGGCTTCCCTGATTACACCCTCCAGCAGCGACAAGAAAGCTTCTGTTTAAAGGTTTCCCAAGCCAGAGATTGCATCTGTTTCTTTGTTTTCAATTCCCTGGTGGATCTGTATGCTGTTAATTTATGTAACTGCTTTCTGGGCTCACCTATGGAGGACCGCAAGGTCCTGTAATCCCCAGTGCCACGTGTCAGTGGTGTTCTGAGGGCTGTGGAAAAGGTTTTTGCATGCGTTAGTCCTGCTGCTCCATCATTCATTTGATGTCCCTAGTTCTTCCTCAATGCTTAACAGGTAAAACTCAATCCCAAATCATCTTCTACCTCACTTTTAGACAGATCTCATTTGCTCAGCTTCTTTCCTGCAAAGTCTGTTTCATGTCCCTGATCGCTGCCATCTTTCTCCTCTGCACCACTTCTGCTGCTGACAAGTGCTTTGGAGATCAGAACGCCAAGACTGCAAGGACTGCTTGGGACGTACGTGCTGCACGTAGGGCAGAGGAATGCTTTTTTAATCACCCAGACCCAGGAATACAACCTTGGCTCAACCTCTGCTGATGCCTAACCTGCTGACGGAGCTTGCTCCACTGTTCTTTTGAGGCCAAATAATAAGGAGCACAACGACCTGCTGTTAGTTATTTCTTCTTTTCGATCCAACAGAGGAAGCCTGGGGAGTGGTTTGGGAGGTCCTGTACACAACCCTGTGGCCCATCCTGTTGGGAACAACATGCGAGAGTGAGATGAAAAGCGTCACAGTATATAAGGAGGCAAAGCACAATCCTGCCAGTGCGTGCAGTCATTGTGCTCCACTGTCTCCTAATGTTTGACTTTGAAATGCTAATGTTCTTTTAAAGTAGGTAATTTTCATGTAACTTCTATCTACAGGACTCAAAGAAGGTGTTTATTACAATCCTGCCTGTCCTGAGGCATAGGTAATGAATTACAGAGCCTTTCCCTGACCAAAATCCAGCCTGGCTCCTCTTCATTAAAGCTGTTCCCAGCCTTAGTGGGAGCAGGGATGGCTGAAGATCCTGCAGTGCACGACCTGACTCGGGGAGGTGTCAGCTCCAGCTCCCACACTGGCACTTCTCCCTGGGACCCTCCACTGCACTGTGAGTCCCCGAACATCCCCAACATCTGTGCACACCTGAACCACTGGGTGCTGGCAGGGGGAAGAGGGCTGCCTGCCCTGCCCCGGGTACCGACGTGGCTGCTCTCGCCCCTCCTTGCTCTTCGGGCTGGTGTCCCGGCACGCTGCAGGGCTGGCACAGCACCTCTCTGCCAGACACTGCAGCCAAGGCTGCACAGACATGTCAGGGCACCAGCAAGAGGCCTGGGAGACAAGGAGCAGAACCCACTGAAAGACAGGCTTTGGGAGGAGCCGGAGCCCGCCCTGACCTGCAGCCTGGGGGCTTTTGCTGGGCTGTGCCTCCTGCAAGCCCTGGGAGCTGCGGTGCCGTGCTTGTTTCTTTTTGCATTGTCGCAAAAGCAGGATTCGCATGTTTGTATGGCTTGGGAAATCTGGCAGAACAGTGTTGGCGACTGCATCACAGCCCTACCTGTCAACTGGCGTGGGCTGCTTGGTTTCCATATAATAGCCACTGCTGCCATGTGGACACTCTGCTGTGCCCTGCACTCAAAAGCAGATGTGTCCACGTGCGCAGCAACCAGCATTGATCAGAGCAGCCCCAGAGCAGCTTGCGCAAGCCCAGGTAATATTTTTAACTGGCATCCTAAAAGCCAGCTCTCCGTGAGCAGCACACACCGGCCTCATCTAAATATTGTTCTTTCCTGGGGGTGCTGGGCCTGCCAGGAATGTGTCAGAGCCAGCCCTCTGAGCACATGGGGTAGTGTTTGTCTATAAGCATCTGGAGTCAATCTGTCTAGTAGCTGCTCAGCAGGGCACTTAGTCACCTGGAGAGGGCTTGGGAAGGAGCTTTGGTAGCCGGGGTGGAGAGCAGCTCCATCGGGCTTGGCTGGCCAGGAAGGCACCGGTGACGCTTGGGACATGCAAAGAGCCACCCGCAGGCTTCCCAGCAACATCAGGGATCAAAAAGAGGGAAAATTAGGTTTGTAAAGCTGGTGTCCTGCAAGCACCCTGCTTTGAAGGGCCACTCCCAAACCTACAAGAAGAGTGATGAAAGCCGTCCTGTGCGGGGAAGCCCAGCAGCAGTCTCCACAGCAGGGATGAAGGCTCGGGGAAGGTGGATGCTGACATTCTTTTGATTGCAGACGAGCTTTGCACACCCAGTCCAGCTGTGCACAGCAAATCCCACGGCGTTTCCCACCCCATGCATTGCAGGGCTTTGAGGGGCAGAGCAGGGGAGAACACGAGGGTGTGGGGCTGGGGCTGCCCTCCCCTCCCTGGAGCAGAGCTGATCCCCTGCCCTGCGTCACCGGCAGCGCAAGGAGAGCTTTCTAGATGACTTGGCATGCTGTCCCGTTAATAATAGAAAGCAAGGCTGCCTGGATTCTGTGTTCTGGTGTGAATTATGCGCACAAAATACAATTTGCTTTGCTAATGGTTTTTCGCCGTTTTGGTGCTGGGGAACTTTTCAGAAATCATTACCATGCACTCGGTTCTTTATATTTTTCTCTCTCTTCTCAGGCAATTTGTCAGAAGGGATTTTTTGACAATTTCACTGAACCATGCTTGAGAGCAGGTTAACCCCTCAAGAGCTTAGCACATTTTCCTCTCCTTTCCATCAGCTCGGACTGGTTTCCTAATGCTGCCTTTGTTAGGGGCAGTGGGATGGTGGATGGATAGGCAGATGGATGGGTAGCTAGCTATTCACAGGGCTCCGCATTCAAAATCCTCTTTGACATCCCTTGCACATCCGAATTCTCAGTCCGCCAGATAATGAGAGTCTCTTCATTCCTCAGGGACACCTAAACAACAGGATAATTGCAGTGATATTGTTAGGGATGTCTCCAAAAGCACTGAACCACAGAGCATCCCTGAGCTAGGTATGCTCTGCCAGCGCTTCCCAGGCAGGGGCTGGGCTCCTGAGCACCAGTTGCCCACCAGCTCCTTGGAGAGGTTGGCTGTAGGTCACATGGAGGAACAGAGCTCCCCAGTTTTCATCCCAAATAAAACTCTTACAGACCATGCGTGTGTCTCTTCCCAGGACATTTTTAGGAGATGTGGGAATGCCAGAGTGGAAATCAACCTTTGGAGAGCTGAAATGGAAAAGGCTTTGGGGCTATCCCAATCATTCTGTTTTTCCTGATAGCCCTTTATCCCTTTGGATCCCTCCCCTTGGTGGGAAGCAGACCTGCAAACCTCACACAGCCTCTGCCCTACAGCCTCAGACACATTCAGAGGCTTCGCTGCTCCATGCAGAAGCAGGCTGTTCTCCTTGGGAATGTACAGGGCACTCCACAATGCTGAAGGGCCTGATGGGGATGGAGGTGACCAGGGAGGGAAGGGACTGCTGCAAGCCTTCCGGGTGCCTAGCCAGGCCATCTGTGAGATGTTGCATCTGCTCTTCAGAGAGCCCAAGGCAGAGCAGCTGGGAATGCTGGTACCCTGTGTGCCACAGGTGATTCTCCATCATGGAGGGAAGAGAGGATTTCACCTAGATTAATTTGCCTGATAATTAAATGGTTGTCTTAGCAATGTCTTCTGTCACCTATTGCACGCTGCTGAGGATACTCTTCCAGAGCTGTGGCTGGTGCTAGGGCTCGTGCAGCCATGCCGCTGTCATTTTAGAAGATCTTGGTCTCTGCCAACACCTCCTCTTGTTTACCGAGAGCGTGTTGCAGGGAAATCTGTTAGAAATCTTCCTCAGGCCCTGGCCTACATCTTCAGGAGCCATATTCAAACACAAGTTCCCTCTGAGCACAAGCGGACACTAAAGCCCATATACCCTGCCAAATTTATTTGCATCTATACTACCGTTGTCAAATTTTGCAAGCTAAGCAGCAGGGCTTGGACAGGTTTTGAATGACAAGAGAACGTCTCCAGGAGGATGCGGATCTTGGCACAGGCAATGGTCTGCAATAGGAACACATGCAGCCTCAGGAGATATTTGTTACATCTTTGATTGTGCTATTTTTTAGCGAGGGAAACGTCTTACCTGAGCAGGGCTATTAGCCACTGTGTGGTAGCCAGAGGCCAGATTGGCAGATTCCTTCCTGCTGCCTGAAATTCCCCTCTCGTGATAGCTGGCAGTAACATCCCTGTTGCTCCCTACAGCTGTTGCAGAGCCTCTGCTGAAAGATCTGCCATGCTCTGCCCCACCACTCCTGTGCCAGTCTACAAAGGGCTCCTCCAAGAATAAAGCAATCTTTTGTTATTACACATTATTCAGATTATTTCTGTCACCTAGTAAGCTTATTTTTAAATAAGAAATGGATGAGGTTAGTTTGGATATTGATTGCTGAAGTCTTCCCGTTAAGCGACGTTTCTCATCACCAGCGAGTGCTGCCAGGCACAAGTTCTATTAATTGTTTCAGTGATTTCTGCACTGTTGGGAGCTGTGGTGAGATGTGCTGGTGTATGTTTTACCACTGGATCTGCTGCAAGTTGAAGCACTGGTGTTTGTCCTTGCTGGTCCTTGAAACTCTGTGTCCTGCATGGCTCCTCATGTGTAATTGCTAATGGATCTACCTCAGCCACCACCTCCACAGAGTGTTAATTGTCTGAATTTCTGCTGAGCTGAATGCTCCACTTACCTTAAGATACTACATATTTATTTTACAATATCCTTTCCCCGTTACCTATTACTGTATCAAGTGTCCTTCTCATTTGTGCACTTCATAATCTCGATATTGTTGGAGATTTAGCCCTTGAAAGCCCCTTCGGTACCTCAGAAGCTGTGCAAAGCCAGGCAGATCTAAGGAAGCGCCTTCTGGACTGCAGTGTGAGGCGAGGTACCTGATGTAACGTCAGATAAGACTGCCATCGGTATCACAGCATCTCCAGCTCCCTCAGCTACCGCTATCCTGCCCTACCATCTCATCGGTTTCCCATTACAAATTAATCGGTTAAACTCTCTGTGATCACAGCTACATTTATGAAAACCAGCTCACAACACACAAATTTCAATCCGTAACCCCATCAGAGCAGTTTTTCTGATACTGCTAAGGACATGAAGCTGGGCTGTTAAATGAGCTGGGAAGCCTATCACTTCGTGAAAGCATCTAAATATCTGTAATGTCACTTTGCTAAAGCATCACTTTCTGAAGTGAACTAAATCTCCGTGATGTCAACTCTTGGAGGACAAATTCTGTGTTTCTTCTTCTTTTATGAACTCATTTCTTAGAGATGGTTGATGCTTATTTTTCGCCATTTGCTGCAGCCTGGTGAACCTACCACCCTTGTGTGCGATCCCTCTGATGAAATGCCAACAGCTTTGCACAGTTCATGAGCCCCGATGGGGAGGTGAGGGACTTGCCTCCTGCCATCTTAACACCCCAGCAAGGTGGACACCAATTAGATAACCCAGTTTGTTGAAAGATTTACCCAAATCAATCAATTCATCAATTTAAAGGTTTCAAACACACAGTTAAAGGCCAACTGTATCTTCAAATCCTAAGTGAAAAAAGCTGGATTGAATCCTTGGAAAATCACCTGGGCTAAAGGAACTTATGAAGCTGGTCAGAACTAGATTTTCTGTGCAGCTCAAAATGCTAAAAATATTGATCTTAAAAAAACACTTGGAAAGGCAAAATAATATTAAATGTGCTAAAACTTTTAATTAATCTGAAGAAATTCAAAGATCCACCTCAGTTGTTTCTGGAGCCGGAGCATTACAGTTGCCTGTAGCGCATAACTAAACCCTCAAAAAAGAAGTGAGGGAGGTTGCTGTCAAAGCTAGCGATGCTTTCAGCAGGTATTCCTTTGCCATGTTGGCCCTGGAGGACACAAAGCACCACAACATACTCCAGGCTGGCTTCAAACAAAAGGCAATCTTCTGACCCATTTTCACATCCTTTTGGGTCAATCCCTTTCTGGATTATGCCACCAGAACACAAGTATTGTGGGTGGGAGAAGGACACAAAGATTCTAATTTTTTTTTTTTTTTTTTTTTTTCCCTGCAAAATGCAGATCTCCTTTTTCAGACTGCAGAGACATACTTGTGGTGGCATCTTCAGCCTGCAGAACAGTTGCCACAGCTTACTGCAAGGCTGAGGTGATGATCATATTCCTGGAAACTAGATTGCATATATTTCTTAACACGTACGGTTGGAACAGAGGGTTAAGAGATCCTCTTTGTCTACGGCTCCTATTTTACCAGCTCTTTAGCTGATGTTAATAATGGCACCTCTGCCTCAAACTGCTTCTTCCTTCCTAGCTGTTTTCTCAACTCACTTCTTTTAAACATGTGTTTATCTACATCTCCTGTGTCACTTTGACCACCAAGTCTGGGCACCCCTTATTGCTCCTCGGCTAAATCTGGTGCTCCTTGGTGCCTGACTGTCCAGCCTGCTCCAGCTACCTAGCCCCAGGTCTTCATCAACTTGAGTGTCACCAGGGCAAGCACCTGAAAGAGGAGCGCTTTGTGTCCACCCATCCTTCTCCCTCTCAGCAGCCCTTTTCCTTTCATCTGCTGGAAGCTCCTCCAGCCCCGGCTCCCCGAGGTAGCCATGAGTGTCAGCCCACTGCCCTCTGCCAAGCAGCGACTTCCACCTGCGCTGACCCTCTGCGCCCAAGCTGCCAAGTTTCTCAGTCAGGCGTTTTTCACTTAACATCTTGATTGCTGTCACTTCTGTGATCTTGAGAGTTGCTCCTAGCCACATCCCACTCCATTTGGTTTCTGTTGCATGCTCCACGACCTGTGTGTGCAGAGATAATCACATCAGTGAGCACGGGGACGGCCCTGTGGACTCAGAGCAAAGGTTTCTCTGGCCAGGCGATGGCCAGGAGAAGGTGAGTAGGGAAGAATGTGAGAAATTGGGGTGATCCCTCCTCTGGCCATGTCAGTCCAGCTGCCCCAGGTTTCCCATGGTGAAGGCTATTCCAGAGAACCGTGTTTGACAGCTGTGGGCAGAGCTGCCATCCATGGATTCCTGAACGCATCTGATGGCAATGAGCTCCTCAATGCGATAATACACCATAGGAGAAGGTACTTCCTTTTGTTTGTCTTAAACAATTTGTGGGATAATTTCATTTTGTTCGTACATAATGAGAAGTCGTGAATAATCACTCAGTAATCACTTTCTCTGTGCTAGTCATGGCTTTACAAAACTCTAATCACATCCCTCTTTAGTCATCTCTGTTCAAGGCCAGAGCTCTTATTGTTTAGTCTCCTTACGAGAAAACATCTATTCTTCTAGCTGGGGATGATGCCCCCTTCACTCCCTGATGCTCCCACAGCCGCTGCACCCTCAGGGTGCCCCCACCCACAGTGATTCTCCCATTTCACCCCAGGCCTGGCCACCCTGAGGTGATGTAGGTCCAGCTAGGCTCTGCTCTGGGGTGAACAATTCAGTTGCCTTGTTGGGAGAGTCAGAGCAGAGCCCGGGGTGTTCACCCCCGGCCTGTGTCCGGCCTCTGGGAGGGACCTGTGTCCAGGCAGAACTGCAGAGCTTGATCCCAGAAGCTGTGTCTCAGGAACTACATGAGGACAGAGCAGGGCATGTTATGTCCCCGGGTGACATGCCCAACAGCATTGCCTTCACAGTCACTTCTGATGGGAGAATTTGGTCCCCCTTCACCCAACTCCCTTAGATGAGGAGGCACAGGAGGGCATCTCTCTGGTCATCCTTGGGTCTCCAAACCAGGCACTGCCAGGGCAGGTGTTGGAGAAGCAGAGGAGGACTAGCAGCCCCTCCATCCACGGTGGCCTGTGGTCCCAGTCTCAGCCCCACACACAGGTGGTGGGGAAACCTGGAGACAACTGCCTGCTGCTCTGGCAGGAGTGGAGAGCTGCGTGCCCATGGCTGTGACCAGAGCATTCAGACAGGCAGAACAATGGCTTGGAAACATGCCTTAAGTGGTTAATAAAAGAGCATTTGCTCAACTGAAAGGGAGCACTGTATCTCGCCTTGGGGGAAATCTCTGTCCCTCTCCTATGGGGCAGATGCTTTCCCTGGTGAGGGATGGCACAGCAGGGACGGCACTGGAGCCCGCAGACAGTGCAGCCTGCATGGGGGAACAAGTCTGCATGCAGAGTACTGCAGGGATCGCAACTTTTCCTTCAAGGAAATTTTGCTGGGAATATTCATAATGGCTCCTGTTGTCTTGCCTGGGCCTTGGGGTTTTGCAAAGCAACCTCATGGACATCAGAGGGGGAGCAGGACTGGAGGGGATGCTGACGGGAAGGTGGTATTGTGGCGGAGGGAGAGGCACTTGCGTGGGAGAGAAGCTTCTCTGTGAGCTGGAAATCTGTGTGGGTGTGAGGGGAAGTGCTTATGTTGCACGTGTGGGAGGAGGAATGGCTCATGTCCCCTGTTTGTGTGCAGGGGAGGCTTTACCGGGCGAGAGCAGGGGAGTGTTTGGGGAGCTGGTAAGGACTGAGTGGGTCCGAGGCACTGGTGGCGGGGCAGAAGGGGATGGCAGTGCTGTGGGGAGAAGATACTTTTGGGGTGAAAGGATGTGTGAGTGGGCATGAGGGAAGGGGGAGGGTGATGCTCAGGACACGGGCTGGTGGGGTCAAATCCAGACAGCAGCACACAGCATCCATGCAAGCCCATGAGTACTCTTGCAAGAGGGAGGGGGGCAGCAGGCAGCTGCCCTCAGGGCTCAGCCAAAAAGGGGCACTTCAGTGTCAAGTTTTGGGATTGCAGTGTTAAGGTCTAGCTTTAAAGGGGACGTCAGGGCTGGGGTAAAGGGGGCCTTCCAGCACAGCTGAGGGGTGGGCTGTTCAGATAGCCCCCTGTGCAACCATGCCCTAGCAGAAGGGCTCAGTGCTGGTGATGAGGGTTTTTGGCAATGTCAGGGTCTCCAGACTGCAGTTTTGAGAAGCCTGGGATATCCAGGAAGATGGACCAAGACACGATTATTTATCTGCCTGCCCACCATGGCAGTGGCTGGAGGCTATCAATGCAGAGTCAATAGTGTGCTGCAAAGCCCCAAGACGACTGTGGGGAATTTCTGATACTTCTCTTCATGCAGGATAACAGCTGTGTCTAGGATTGGGTTTTGGCTTGGATTCTTTTTTTTTTTTTTTTTTTTTTTTTTTTTTTTTTTTTTTTTTTTTTTTTTTTTTTTTTTAATTTAATTGATTTCCGTTGTTAGCTTGGCTGGTAACTGTTAATGGGATGATCAGTGTTGGGCTCTGTTGGGTAAGGGAAGGAAAATGATAGGGTTTGTTCAAATGTTGTGTCCTCAGCTTGCTCTCATGATGGAAAGGCAAAAATATAAAGGTCAGACAGCCTCTGGATCCATCTCTCTTGTGCAGAGCCTCTTCCTGCTGCCAGACAGGCTCCTGCCACTGCCGGGCTCTGTCATCTGCACTGTCCCAAGTGTGCCACTGTCCCCACAGTGGGCCAAGACATTGTCTTCAGTGGAGCTGGGAACGGTCCCTTCGCTTCACCGAGCATTACATCAGAATAAGGGCTGGAGCCAGACGAGGAGTTGAAGCCAGGACTGATGTGCTCATGGCAGCTGTAGCTGGTACCGGATGCCACCCCACCAGCCACCTCCTGTGAGCAGAGTCATCCATCGGGGATGGGCAGCAGGGATTTGGGATGCTCTTGTCTCTGAACCCCCCCACAGACAGTCAGACTGCTCCATGCAATGGTAAAGGTTGTCCACAGCAGGTTGAGTAATAGGTTTAAATGCACCCTGCTTTCCCTGTCTCCCAGGCCAGGACAGTTTTTTAATGCACCCTGTCCCAGCACAGCAAGCTGTGCATGGCAAGTGCAAACCTCTGATCAAATATTCTCTCCTTCTCCCCCCATGAAAGTCTAAAGTGCACCGTCAGTCAACAGACGACTGAAATTTCGTTTTCATCAACCGACAGGCCAGACGAGACCTCAAATGTTAGTCAAAAGCAAACACCAAAGGGCAAAGTCAGAGCTGGGTGGATTTGTTTGCTGAGCCTGGTGAGTGAAGTCTCCCCGGGGAGATGCTGGGTGTGGGGATGCCGCAGGGGGTGAGGTGCTGTCCAGCAGGAGGGTCTCAGTGCCCTGAAAATGCCAGCAAGGGAAGGAAGCACGATGCGTAGCCCATGGAAGGGAAGAGGTTGCTGGAGAAGAGGACAAAATCTGCCATTTTTTGTCAACAGAGGATGTGAGCCATCAAGCACGGGGCCAAGCTCTGCTGCTTGGGTCCCAGGAGGTCTCGGTAATCCGGGATGCTGCCCCTTTAAAACATGGGGAAAAAAAGACGCAAATGAGGAGCCGGCCGAAAATTAGTAGAGCAGAAAACTCCAAATGATGCAGAGCTAATTCCTTAAGTGTCAGACTGGCTGCCAGACCCTCCTCTTCTCAGCCCCCTGGCCCTGCAGCACCCCCGAGCAAGCGTGGGGAGCTCCCAGGGCTACTTGCTGCCCCCCTGCCCAGAGCCAGCCCCTCCAGGACCCCAGTAACCCCCCAGGTCTGTACATGCCACATGTGTGGGCGTCTGTCCCTGGCTGCTGCCCCCAGCAGCCCCATGGCATCGCCCCCGCCCAGGCGAAAGGGCAGGGGAAGTTTTTTAATATACTTTTATTGGTCTGTAAATTTCTTTTCTTTCCCCACTGGCTTGGATCGATGTTTGCAGTTTACTGAAGTCTCAGGCACACAGATTAAATCCTCTCCCTCTATTACACTAGATGGGCTTTTATTCTCCCTCTGATCACTCGGAAATAAACACAGTGCGAGCGAGTGGGAGAGGGGGGAGGCAGGAGGAGGGGTGGGGGCTAACCAATTTCAGACCTGTTTATTCCCTACCAGCCTCAGAGCTCAGAGTCATTAAACAAGTCACTTAGTCTGCAAGCTGCTGTATCCTCTTTCCTCCGCTCCTCCTGCCTTCCCCTTTCCCCTGCCCTCCTGCTCCCTCCCTCCCTCTGCTTCCCTCTTCCCTTCCCCTCTTCTCTTTTCCCCTCCTCTCCCTCCCCCATTATTTTTAGAAGAACAATAATAATTAGGCAGAGCAGCCTCTAACACAATTGTTTCAGCCTGAACAGGCAATTAGGACAGGCAGAGTGAGGCTAATGAACGGTGCATTGGTTCCCCCTTCCCCAGTCCTGCCGCCTGTCCCCCTCCGTCCGCTCCCCGCAGACGTGTGGATCCACTCACGAGCTGCCTTTTCTAACGCGGGCAGGAGCTGGCAGTCAGCGCGGCCCCTCAAGGCCACGGGCAGCCGAGCCATGATGAGCTGGGGAAGGGGGGGACGGGAGCTGAGCGCATGAAGCGAAGGGTGATGAATGGGAGCCGGGAGCTGCGGGCAGGGAGATGGGGATGGCGATGGGCTGCAGCCGAGCTGCCAAGCTGCGGCTTTGGCAAAGGGACGTGTCTACAGAATAAGAATGACAGGCCATGCGCAGCCCCGGGCCCTCTCCTGAGCAGCAAAGGCAGGAGCTGGGCATCTCCCTGGGGCCCAGCGTGGGCTGGGAGCGGGAGTTCCTGCGTCCTGCTGTGCAGAGGGGAGGGCAGGAGCCAGGACCCCCGTCAAGGGCAGGGATGCAGTATGGGGCTGGGGAAGGGAAAGCCTGGGTCATGTAGCACGTGGAGCACAGCGTAAGGTCCCTCTGATGTTGGCATCGGCCGCGGGACTGGAGACCCTGTGCACGGATGTCCCTGTAAGGACTCTGCCTGGAGATGCGGTGTGGTACCCAGGGCCAAGCAGCTGCACTGAAATATTCATGCCAACCTCACTTTGAAGACAGCACAATTTCTTGGAAACTTGCTGTGTGTCTTAAATGGAGCTGTCTGCTCTGCACGACTGCCTGGGCATGACGGGAGCAAGTGGGGTCCTGCAGGGCTGATGAGACACCGGGAAGCAGGAGGAGTGTCTGCTTTTGGTGTGTTATGTTCACACCCTCGAGAAGGATGTAGAACATGGCCCACAGAGGTGATGTCCCAGAGGGACAGGGAACCAGTCCTCAGGGTGGCCATGCTGCCAAGGGGACAGTGCAGTGCCATAATCCCATCACAGGCAATGCCCCGGGAGTGGCTGACCCCACATTAAGGTATGCCCAGAGTTGATGGGATGCTGATGCTTGGTGTTGGTGCTGCGATGATGGGGCAGGCAGTTCCAGGGACATAGGTGCCACCATGACAGGGTAGGAGGTGACGGAGAGGGAGGTGGCAGGTAATGTGGAGGTGTTTGTGGCAGACCTTCCTGGCAGGTGACACAGGAGGTGTTGACGGGGTGGCTGCAGGGTGAGAGATGGGGGTGTGGGCTTCCAGGGCACTGTTAGGTGGTTGAGGAGCTGCCCTCTGTGCTGTGCTCAGGAGGTTTTTGCTACAAGTCCAGGGTTCTGAGAGATTTCCCCATCACAGAGATGATGCTTGCCCTTGGTGTTCCCCCATCATGGAAGCCTGATCCAAATGTGGTGCTCCAGGTGTGGGTGTACAGTGGGGAAGGGGACATTGGGGACACTGGGTGCTTTCATGGATCCCATGCTCTGCTGTGGCCCCAAACTGGCCCTAGTCTGCCTCAAACTCAAGCATCCCTGGTTTTACTGAAGCAATGGGGGCTTTTGGTCCCTAGCCGCTCAGCGTGCAGTGGTAGTGTAACACCTAAGGGCGCCCAAAACGGAACCCAACCTTTCTGCCTAGTCAGAACAGCCTGAAAGCTGTCTGTGTACATCCTCCAGTTCCGCAGCCCACCATAATGTATCGCAAATCCCAATGTAATTTGCTGTCCCTCAGGCCGCTTGGTATTACTGCTTTCCAAATGTCTCTCCCCCAGTCTCCATGGTGCTAAATTATATTTCCCCAGCTGGATTACTTTGCATTTGTTCAGAATGAATTTCATTTGGCTATTTCCTTCCTATGCCTGACCCTTCTTTCCCAGTGCATTATCTTTTAGCTCTTTGTCCTCACCAGGATTTGCAGCACCTTCCCATTTCATATCCTCTGCAAATTTAATTAACATGCTCTTTACCCTCCCTTTTTCAGATCAAATGAAGATGTTAAAGGAGAGCAGACCTGGCACAGATCTAACCACTAACCACTAACAACAATACAAGTACCTTGCACTTAAATTATGCACTTTCCATCAGAAGATTTCAAGGGCCTTTGCTGAACTGGATAAGTATAATTATTAAAGCTGGGAACTCCGCTACACTGGGGAATTTAATATTTGAGGTCTGCCTGAGGGCATGTCTTGTTGACTGTTGTGTTGCCATAGACCTTGACAGTCCTGGGACAGATCTCCCTGCAGTGTTGTGCCTGTCACAGCTGGCCTGGCCCCACAGACACAGAGGTCCCTGGTTGGAGGCCCCCCAGCTGGACCCCATGTGCAGAAGAAACAAAGCAGTGACCTGGCAGCTGGCTCAAAAATGTCTTCTGGTTTGATTCCAGCAAATGAAATAAGTGACAAGCTGCAATTTTGCTGAATTAGGAAATAGAAGATGCTTCAGTCTTTGTAGTCATGCAATGGGGAAGCAGAGGCACAGAGGGGATGGTTAGTGTGTTAGGCACACGGGCTGTGATTCACCTGCCTTTGGGCAACTGAAAGAGGAATATCCAGGGCTCTTGATGCTGGAGCAAGAGCAGTTCCCGTGGAGGGTCACTGCCCTGACCTCCCTTGGGCTGGGAGGAATCCCCCTTGGGCAGTGTCCGGACGTGTGAATCTCACCTCATTTTCCCCTAACCACAGCCTGGAGGCTTCCCCCCTCCTCCTTGTACCCTGCATGGGGAACACGCCCACCCCACCCCCCCAAGCCTCTCTAAAATCCTACTTTTGCTTCATCTTAATAGTGACATGCAATTGTGTGCCAGCTTGAGCTGAGTGTAAAAGGGGTTTGTAGGACACAGTTACCAAGTTATTTACAAGGGAATGGCTTTTTCCATTTCTTTTTCTTTTTCTTTTTTTTTTTTTTTTTTTTTCCCCTTTCCTGCTTTCCAACATTTAACAAGTAAATGTTCTCATCTTGTTAGTGTTACCTTGATGATGAATAATGTATACTGCTCCTGCTCTGTGTGATACTGTATTCTTAAATGTCTGTTGCATTATGTGCCTGTGCATGCAAGCACACAAGCCTACTATAAAATTATCTGCCCTGACCTCCTCCAGCTAAAACAAGCACAAGAGCTGCCACTGAGAGGAATGATGGGTCAGGAGCATCCTGGTGGGTGTGTGCCCTGAAAAGGGGTTTTCACTGCTCAAACTTTCTCACCTTTATATTGTGTGAGGCAATGCAAATTGTCCTCAGACCAAAGGAACTGAGCGCACAGGCTGTGGAAAGCAAAACCCAGCCTGGGTGCAACGGAGAACACAGCAGCCCAGAGGACCCAGCACCTCTGCAGAGCCTCTTCCTAAGACTGGACAGCTTGCCCAGGGCTGGAAAAACCTGCAGATTGCTCTTGGAAGATGCTTACACCAACTTTCCTTTACTTGGCTGGAAGTTGTGCTTTCCTGGTAATGCCCACATTCTCCCAAGGTCTGTGGCTTCCCCAGGCTGCTGCCTTGCAGGAGAAATTGTGTTACTCAGTGGCTGTGCAGTGCCTGAGCCAGGCATTAGTCCTTCTAGTATTTTTCTCTCTTGATAAGTCAGCTCATATCCTTGATTTTCACAGCAATATTTCAGAGCGGCTAAGCAGGAATTCAGACGCTGTTTATAACATAAGGAAAATAAACCCCAATGCCATTTAAGGAGAATATTGATACGGCACCAAATGGGAGTGAAGGGACCGTGAAATCCCAGCTGGAAATTGGTAGCATCTTTCTAGCACTGGAGCAGGGAGCTCCTAAACTGCCTCCTCCTAAGAGGGGTGGGATTAAGAAAATTTTCTCTGGTGATAAACCATCATTCATCGAGGAAAGAAATGAGTTGACATTGTCTGCTGGGAGCTGAATTTTGCAACCTTGGTAGCCTTCTGCCCTGACTTTCTGTGTCAATCTGCCCCAGGTAGTTCCCATGGCAGTAGACTTCATGCCTCAACACTGCTAACTAACAGGTTATCCATTAGCTAGGAACTAGTATTCCCATTTCTCATTTCTAAATAAATGCTCTACCATAACAAGGAGTTGGGACACCTTGCTATTTTCCCTGCCTCTGCTTAAGCCAAATTTTCAGCCCACATTGGCAGTAGTACCCAGATTTTTACTCAGGAGTCATGGCAATCAATGAAAGAGTTCCTGATGAGAGCAAGTCCCCCCAGTTTTGCACCCAATATGCACCTTGCACGCATTTCCAGTGCAATCGCTTTTCTCCACATTTGAAATATCCATCCTCATCTGTGCGGAGCACGGAGCAGGCTGGTGAGGGCCACTCTGGGATGCATGCTGCACCGGAGACGGGAGGTAGTGTGTACGCCTGCACATCAAAGTCAGGGTTTTTTCCTTTTCTTGCTGTTCTCTGCACAATTTATTATCAGAGAGTTGTGCCAATCTCCTGCGTGTGGCTCGTGTTCGTACACACGCATTCAGCTGCAGCTGCACACAGCCGTACACACACATGCTGTCAGTGAGCTGAGAAAGTTATTGCTGCTGTATTTGATTCATTCAATCCAGGTAAGTCATCTTGGCTGTGAATTGTCCCTTTCTCAGTGCCAAATCTGCTTGGCTGGGATATCACACCTCAGGAGCAGTAGTATCCAGCTCCTCCCAAAGCCGGAGGCTGGGAAATGCACGTTGTTTGGCTGGCTGCGGGAAATGCCCACTACGGTATGGAGGGTCTGCCTCTGAGAGGAAGGGGGCAATTGAAAATGAGGGGGCTTGGAGGCATGAGGTGGGGAGCACAAAAATATCTGACAGCTGTGTGAAGGCAGCAGCCGCTGGTCAGGCAAAAAGTGGACAACCTCAGCTCTGTATGAATCTCTCAAATTCTCACTGCCGTGAATTTCATTTTGTCCTATTAAATTATTAATCTAGCAATAAAACTACCCCCCCACACACACTCTTTGCCATGCCTCAGGGCCCCAGTCAGTGTCTCAGAGGGCTTTTATCTCCCACTGTGTCACAAATGAGACTGAGCTCAGGCAGGGAACAGAGGTGATGGGCTGGTCCCAGGGGAGAAAAAAAGAAGCTGGATACACTCATGTCCCTGAGCTGGTGGTTACTGGTGTCCTGCGCCCCAGGAGAACATGCAGCAGCGCAGGGACAGCTCAGTCCTGGGATGTCCCAGCAGCGAGGACACAGCTGTGTCTCCATGCTGGAGGCTCCTGCATGCTGCGACTCAGCAGAGTCACCACCGCATGGCAGCCGAGCTGTGGGTGCAGCTGGTACCCAGAAGGCATCAGAGGATGGGGGTTTGTGCTACAAAGTGCCTGACGGTGACATCAGCTTGGGAGATCTGGTGCTCACTTCTGTGCCTCAAAATGGGATCAAGAAATTCACTGGCTCTAAGAAACTGATGCTTTTTTGGCATCATGCATTTTAAGCCAGCTCAGATTCTTTACCTGGCCCATGGAGCAGCTCTGCTGGGGCAGGCAAGGGGCCCATACGTTGTGGTTTGAACAGTGATGAGCTGAGACAGAGGGATAGAGCAGGGAGAGACCTGCAGCCAGCAGGGCCACCGAAGGACAGAGCAAACCAGTGGGACTGCCCCATGTGAGGGCTGGGAGCCTCTGCTGCACGGAAGGTCATGAACTTGTGGGTGCCTCCACCAGCTTGGGGCTTTCCTCTTTTATCCCAGGATTAAGTGGAGCAGATCTCCCTGGGAAATGCAAGGGCAGTGTTTTGCAGCTTCCCAAATTCCCCCCGAATGATAAGCTCTCCTCCAGTGGCTGCAGAGCCCCGTGATGCCAAGTGCTTCGTCCCTGCTAGCAAGCCTGCATAAGTCTGGGCTCTCTGCCATCCCATCCTGCTCCCGTCCTGGGGGCCTGCTGGACTTCGTGAGAAGATCTCTGTCCTGAGGCTCCTCTTTCTGGCAGGACTGAGATCTCATTTTATGAGTTATATGGGAAACAAACTACCCTGCAAGCCTACACAGATACCTGAAAGCATCCAGGTCACCAAAACGGTTCCCAGATTCTCCTTCTTGCAACCTACTCAGGCTACCACAAAGATGCACTTGTCTCACCCCACTCTGAGCACTGCTGGCCCAGCCTGAGCGCAGGGGCAGCAGCAGCCCCACAGAACAGTGAGAAGACAGTGCTGCCTCTCTGGAGGTGGCAGAGGCCTCCTTGAGCTTAGCAGAAAGAAGTATTTTTGCCAGGACCTGCTCTGCAAATCTGTTTGAGGAAAGCAGAGCAAAATAATGTCCAGGATGGTGCAGAGCATGCTGGGTGGAGGGGGCACAGCTCTGCCTCCCACAGAGAAGAATAAGCAGTATCTGGATTTTCCCTGCATGGTGCCACTGCTCTGTGGAGGAGGGTTTAGTGGGGGTACCATGACAGCATGCATGAAGCTTGAGTGGAGAAAGCATCTTTGTGTTAAAAGAAGATGGGAATTTTTCTTGTTGTAGATGGGGAATTATGCATGGGGAGACCAGAATATGGGTTGCAGCAATGTTTAGCGTGAGGTGTCATAAAGACGGGAAAATACTGTAAAAGGTAATGCCCAGCAGCAGCATGGCTAGACATTAGTACGCAAATGTTATTAGAGAGAATACTGCTTTCATGCAGAATAGCCCAAAATGCTAACAAGGGACTGTGTGAAGTCTCCTCCGTAAGGTTATGTAGCCTACGAGGTTTGAGAAAACCACAGCACAAAGTCTGGCTGGTTTTAAACCAATATGACAGATTTGTCTGAAAGACTGTGCGTAAGGAGAAACCGCTGAAGCCAGGGTCAATAACCGAGAGCCCTCAGTGGGGCTGGCTGACACAGACTGCCAGGACCTTGCTGATCGGACACTTTTTGTGAAGGAGTTGTGGTAGGACCTGGTGTATGGAGGGGCAGGAGAGAGGCATGCCGGCACCAGGGAATGACCGGACCAGCCTTCCTCAGTCCTCCCTTGTGGAAGCTGCAGCGTGAGAGCTCTCCATGGAATCCCAGCTTGCCATTTTAGATGTTGGGTGTCAAGAAGCTCCCCTGATCTTCCTCCCTGAGGATGTGATCTGCAGTGCATGCTGTACCCTGCTTGTTTCACACCCCAGCAGGTAACCGGTGCTGGGTCTTGGTGGGCACTTGCCAGGCAAGAGGCTCTGTATGCACTGCCTTTTCTTCTCCTGTTCTCCAGGTGGTTGGGTGTGTTGCTCTCAGCCTCTCCCTGCCCACCGGGATCTCAGCAACACCAAGCTTTACACCACCTTCCACTCACTTACCCTGACTCACCAACATGTCACTTACACCACCATTCATGTCACCTCGGATTCTGGCCCATAATGTGCAGTGTGTCACCTCAGCAGAGGATTAACCACAGAGAGCTTTGGAGCCAGCCAAGCAGAAAGCAAAGCATATGTCATCTCTCCTTATGTTTACAGGAGAGAACATCACCTGGCATCAACAGAGACAAGGGCACGTGTTGTGTGATCTCCTCCCTAGGAACCAGCGCTGATGGTGCTGCAGCTCCAGTGCATCCAAGGACATTGGCCCAGCAGCCCTGCACATGGGTCGCTGCCTGCAGAGCCCATGCACCAGCTGCATACGCAGTCAGGAGCTCACCGGGGCATTGTGTCAGGGCAGAACTACATCCATTTCCATTGTCTTAGGACTCAGAAGGGAAAAACACATTTCTTCAGGGCACTGCTAGTATAAATACACCTGAAAGCACAGCCCAGCCTGATCTATCTGGTCCTAAGGAGACTTAAATGCAGAGCAGTTTGCTGCAAACTTTCCACAAAATGCTCATCTCCTTTGCTGTGTCACCACGCATCTGGCACTCCTTTTCATCACAACCTCTTTCTTTAATGTCTGTATCTTTTAGAACCGCTTCTCCTGCAGTGTTTTTGCTCTTGTATTTCACACCTCTGGACAGCTCTGGTTGAGATCCTTCAGCATTGCTCCTTCATGAGCCCTGGGATTGCCACAGTCCCATTCATTTGGCCCAAAAAGCCATTGTGGATGGGCAGAGAAATGCATTTATCCTCATCTTTTTTAAGATCTTCAGATTCCCATTGCATATCATACCCTGTCTGGCTTTTGTCTCAGTCACGAGAATACACAGTACCTGAGGGCTCATCTCTCTACCCAGCTTTTAAAGCATTGTACTTGTCTCATCACCGGCTCATGTCTGCAGGAGCTAGCGCGTCAGCGTAATGTGTTACTACCTGCCACGGTGCCTGTTAGTTATCTGCTACTTCTTCATGTCTGCAGTTCCCCCCACCTCATGCAGTGACAGGCTCTGGGAGAGGGAGTAGTGGAGGAACCTCCTCCTAGAGACCAGTTGCCTGAGGGCTGTTTTAATCCCCCTGTGCAGCGAGCCGTTCTGCTTTCATTTGTCATGGCAAGTGTGAGACGTCTTGCAGGGGACCGTCACCGGCAGCATGGTGACAGGGGTGCGCTTGCATCCTGTGATGGATCTGCTCGTGTCCATGTGAACATGGCCTTCTCCTCGGTCAGGAGCAGGCAGGGTGGCCAGCTCCTCGGAGGAGCGGCACCCTCCCCGCTGCAAGCAGCGCCGCTCGCGGTGTGCCAGCCATCACCTGCAGCTGCCAGTGCTGGGGGAAAATGGGCCCATGTATGATCTTGGGTCATTCCCAGGTGCTCTCATGCGTGCATGGTGAGCCTTCCACCTTTCCTGCACTCCTACAAGACCACAGGTGGGCATCCAGTCAGATACCAGAGACGGGCCAAGGGATGCCGAACCATATCAGGATTTGTAAATCCTCTACCTTCATGTTAGGAACATTGAATCCAAATTCACCTTTCTATCACATACATGTGCTGTTAATGCTGCTACCTGAATGGTGGAGGCTTCTTTCCTGTGAGGATGGCAGAGCCCTGGCCCAGGCTGTCCAGAGAGGTGTGGGGTCTCCTTCTCTGAAGATACTCAAACCCTTCCTGGACATGTTCCTGTGCAGCCTGCGCTGGGTGACCCTGCTCTGGCAGGGGTTGGGCTGCGTGGTCTCCAGAGGTCCCTCCCAGCCCCTGCCAGCCTGTGATTCTGTGATTCTGTGACATAGCTGAAGACTTTGGGTACCAAAACCTGCCAGAGGTGCTGGCCTCCCCCGTTTGCACCAAGAGAAGGTAAAGGTGCCCAAGCAAGCACGCTGGAGAGTGTGTCTGTGTGCACCTCTTATCCGTACATCTCACACTCGCCTTAGGCTTCTGCGTGCGTGCCTGCCCGCCCTGTGACTTAGGCATATGTGAGGACTTAGGCATCTGCATGCACCCTCTTTCATTTGTGCAGCTGTTAGGTCTGCTCTTTGTTTAAGTGGGAATATGAGGGTCTTTGGGCTCGTAGGCGGTGTCCTGGGCTGGGCGGCGGGTGGGAGAGGGTGAGCTCATGCATGCATCCCCGTGCAAAGTGCCTGACACACCTGTAATGAGGATGATTGAAGGCTGAGTGCAGGATGATACAGAACAATATAAGTAAGTGGTTTTAGTGTCAGCAATCTTCAAACTTGCTGTCAAAGGGAACATTTAAACGATTTTCCTGCTACTCCAACGCATTCAGGTTATATTTATATCCAGAGAAAACTGGTGCTATAAATGTCAGGTTTGGAGAAGGGCTGGCTGCATCCATCAGAGGAGGAATTAGAAAGTAAGGAGGAATGATGTATCATTGCCAGCTGACAAACCTCTCTGGAAAGAAAATCCCTGGGACCTGACCCATGCCACAGCATGCTCCAGGCTGGGGTGTCTGCCCTGACACCCTGTGTTTGCACACACTGGCTAGAGCAGGCAGGGCCCCAAGCTGGCCAGAGCTTTGAGGTGGAAGTGCCCGAAGCATTTAAAAGGCAGCTTTTAGCAGAACACAAGAGAACTATAAAAGATGGTGAGAATTCTGTTTTGCTGGAGTGAGAATAAAAAGAGATCGTAAAGAAGCCTTGCCCTACCCACTGTCCAATGGGCTTTGTGCTTTCTTCTGGGCTTGTTCTCAGTCTAGCAGCTTTCAGTAGTTTCCAGCAAACTTCCACGGTGTTCCCTGGGTCTCTTGTCCCTGCCTCCAGCCCAGCTAGGCATCTGCTCCCTGCTCTTCTCAGCAGCATCAGGTTCCTCTCCTTCTGACTCACTGCCCTTGGTCTGGCACTGCCCTTTGGAAAACCCTGGAAACCTTGACAAGAGTGTCAAGCTGCTATCCCTGCAGCTGGAGGGTGGGCTTGGTCCTTCTCTGTCCAAGGGGACTGGCTTCTTTGGTGGGGTCTCTGCTAAAAGTGCTCTGGGCTCCCAGACCCAGCACAGCCCAGGCTGTGAGGTTTCCCAAAGTACCAGTGGATAGTAACAGCCCCCTCTCCTAAATTATTCCCTCTCAGAAATTGCCTGTGGAGTCATAGGGTTCCTTCCTTCTCTGGGACATCTCCATCCAGCTCCAACCACCCTCCATCAGGGCTGGGCACCTGACCCCAAAGCAGGGGAAGGTGGGAGACACACACTGGGAAGTCTATCAGAAAGGAAGGGTATTGGGGGCTGCAGCAGCACAAAGTGTGCAGCTGCTGGGAGGGTGTAGATGGAGGACCTGGCCCTTCTTATCCCTCCAGCTATGGCCCAACACCTGCTTTTGGGGGAGTCAGACTGAGCAGAGTGGTGCAATGTGTGAAGGTGTCTGGGGAGGTGAGATACACACAGGTAATTTCGAAAGCTTTATGCAATTCCTGGGATGTCTGCAGAAAGCCAGAGCTTTCAGAAAGTTGTTTAGGATCTCCCAGGTAATGAGGGTTGATTCTCCAAGAAACGTTTTCTGTCCTGGAACTCTACCAAAGCAGAGCTATTGGGAAGGTGGACGCCCTCCTTGCAGCTCAGAGTTTGGAGATGCCTCTCTGGGAAAGGAGGGTTGGATGCTTTTAGTCTAAGGGCCTTTTCCCAATTCTGACATCTGTTTGGTAATTTTTTTCATGCCTAGGATCTACAATAAAGCCTACAAACTGTAATTTCATTGCACCTGGTGTATGGAGAAGACCTTTTGGTGATGCATATGTTGCAGTATAACAGCATGTAGGAAGTTGCACTGTTCAGATTTTGTTGTTGACGTAAGATGGCTTTGTAAGATGGCACATCTGATGTCAGCGCCCGACCATGGGCCAAGAGCGCTGCTGCTCGCAGAGCACAAACTCTCTCTGATGGTTCAGCTGTTCAAAGCATTCAGTGGAATTTGCTTTTCCCCAGCAAACTTCCTGCCATATCCCATCTTGCCTGCCCTTTTACAGCCAGTGTGTAGCCAGGGTGAAGTTGGAATAAATAGCATGTTGTTTGCTGTTGCAAATTTGACAGAAATATGATCATGTATTCAAACATAATCCAGGTCAAATTGGCACTGGCAGGTGAACTAGCAGTGCACAGCTACTGCTAAATGGAAGGACTGGCTGAAATTCAGTTAATTGCTGGGCAAAAAATAAAAAATAAACAAGAGAAAAAAAATTGACATTCCCAAGAACCTTTCATATATCAGCGGGAAATCATTCCTAGTTCAGTTAACAGGTCATGTTGACAAGTCTAAGAGCAAGAAAAGGTCAGCACTGCAGGGTGTGTAGGAGGGCAGGAGGGGATTCCAGTGGCAGATGCAATGGGAGCTCATCTCTGCCCTGAAACCTCCTCCAGCTTTGCCTCCCCCCAACCATCTCTCCATCAAGCGTGTGCTGACACTTGTGCCTCCTGCCTCCGAGCCATCTGCCCTTACAAAATGCTCTGGGAACGGAGCCCATGCACACCGCTGCCAAATCCTGCATTTTGTAAAGGCAAAACGCAGGTCTGGGTCAAACTGCATCGCTGCAAGACCCTCACCTTTGGTGTGCACCTTGTGGACCAACAGTCTTGTCTCTGCCCACCCTGCATGTGTGCTGGGCCCCTTGGCTGAGTGTGCTGCTGGCATCCAGTCCATGCACCACTGCCAAAATGCTAACACCCTTCTCCCATCACAGTGACAGTGCCGCCAAACTCCCCCAACCAATCCCTTGCTGCTCAGCACGGCTTCACCTGACAAAGTGAGTGTAGCTGAAGTGTGTGCAGGTAAATGCTGAATTTGGATCATCATTC
>KL264349.1:29218-39337 GCA_000699545.1 Podiceps cristatus | reverse complement strand
GTGGGGGAGTGAAATCACACACTGTTCCTTGCTGGGGTTTCTCAGTGGCAATGCGTCTTATTCATCTCCTTCCCTCCTGCTCATGGAGCGATGTCTCAGGCAAAGCAGGAAGCAGCTGTGGCCTGGATTACCTGGTCCAATTCAGTGGCCTGATAAAGCCCAGCTCCTTTGCAGCCCTCGGGGAGGAGGAAGGAAGCTGCACAATAGCCAAGGGCCAGAGGAAGGGTCCATGCAGGAAGACGCCCCTCCCTCCTTCCTATCCCTAGCCTTGCGTCTTGGGATACCCTCTGAGCAGCCCCTTCCCTTGGACACTGGCCATGCTGGAGGAGGGGGATGTGTCTCAGCTCAGGGCTGTGAACTGCATTGCTACTCATTTCCCTGCGCTCCAGATGCCTGCAGGAATTGAGCCCTCGAAGCACGGGTGAGCAGCTCACCCTCGAGGCACCCCAAGCAGATGCTGTTCCACAGTCAAAGGATGGGGAGTGGACTGTGCAGGAGGGACCGCTGCAGAGGTCAGGAGAAGATGCAGGCAACAAGTGCTGATGGTGCCCTGGACAGTGCTGTGTGCGGTCTGGGGAGTGCCGAGCAGACCACGACAGCTACTGCATCTGTCCCGCTCAGCCTGCGAAGGGTGACCGAAGAGGAAGCACAAGGGACCTCGAGGTGCTCCAGCATGGTGGGACATGTCCCCCTCCTGCCGTCAGGCTGCTGGTCTCCCCCAGAGACCCTGCCTGCAGCCTGGCAGACCGCACCCAGACCGAAGCCATGGACTGCCTTGCAGACCCCACCTGCCTGCCTTGGTCCCATCCCAGGCAACCTCTTTCACACGCTCCTCTCCATCTCATCTTCCCTCTTTTTTTCTCCTGCTCCTCCCTCGCCTGCTCTCATTCATGCAGATCTGCTAGTCTCCCTCTCTGCTGCTGAACTGTCTCCAGGGACCTCTCCCTCTGCTTTGCTGAGATTATTACTTTTCAAATTTTCTCTTAAACAATAGCAAACCCTCTTGAAAAAACACAGCACTCCAGGTAGGGAGCCCATTCACCTCCACACAGGTTTCCTCATGTAGGATCTATGCTGCCTTCCCCTCAGCCCCCTAGGTGCTGCAGAGCTGGAAATTCAGATGCTGCACTTGCCTGTATAGCTCCCAACAAACTGTATCAAACAGGAATGAAACACAAAAGCCACCTGGGGAAAAATAAAAGCTCCCAATGCATTGCTAGGAGGGCTGAGATGAGAACACTGCCTGCCTGAACGTGACGAGGAAGGAACAGGGTAGCGGGAGGATTCACCTGCATCGCATCTGCACAAGCACGCAGCAGGAAGCAATGAATCAGGAGGTGCTCTCCCGTACATCCGTGTGAGCAGGCCCCTGCCCTGGCCTGCCCCTGCCTCGGGACACAGATGCAGGCTGTGGTAGAGCTGTGCTGCTGCCTGTGGGAATCTCCAATTGCTTCCTGAAGCATGCTCGGATAAATGGCACCATGGGAATTTACAGCGGGAACCCAAGGACAAGCTCAGCTCGGCTCTCAAAGGCTTGGCTTTCCTCAGATCGTCACTGGAGGACTTGGAGGGCTTGTCATTATCCACTATAGAAAACTAACAGATATTTGCTGGGATTTGTCCATAGGTTCAGCCCACCAGATTCACTTTCCCCTGGGACAGTTCTGGCACGACTGTTCTTTCCAGTTTGGAGCCAGAGCAGAGGCTGGGCAGGGCGCAAGTGCAGAGCATCCCAGCCACCCGCCCAGGCCCTGCCCTGCAGTCTTTGCTGGGGGATGGCAGTAGTGCCAGCTGACATTCCAGGCCCATCACACCCTGCTGGGATCTACAATCTGAGGTACTGAATGTTTATATCCATTTCTTCCTGCAGCATGTGTACAAAAGTATTCTAAACCGGAGCCTGTGGGACAGGCTCTCACGTGAGGCATCCTACGCTATGAGCTATTCACCATCAACCACAGTCACAGCAGAGGACACATTCATTCCATGACATTTGCCCCTACTCTCAACCTCCTCCACCCCAAGCCCCTTCCCAACCCATCACCCTACCCCCATCATTGCCTCCCCTCTCTTTGCTCCTGGACGGACCAGCTGTTTCTCCTTCTCTCTCCCAGAACATCCCCCACAGCCTTTGCTTGCTCTGACATCCCAGAGTTAATGTATGTTTTGCTTCTTGTAAATGCAATTCAGTGGCTGGAAATGGGGAAAAAACCATGTGAGCGGCATCCTCCCCGTGGACCTCTGGCACGCGTTCAGCCCCTTCCCTGGTGCTCGAGGGACCTCGGCTGTGAGCGAGGCAGCCAGACGCTTGGAGCATCTCTGCCTTACAAGAGTTAATGCCGGGTGCAGAGTCCCCGTTCCCCCCCAGCATTTCCTATCAGTCAGCCTGGCCTCTGCCTGGGCAGCGCTGCTGCGGAGCGGCTCGTGTCCCCCTACCACCACCTGCAGCCACCCCATGCCTGGCACCTCCTCACTCCACTGACACACTGTGCTCAGGGTTTGGGAGGGGAGTGAGGACCAAGAGCATCACTTTTCCCAAACCAACAGCACTGAACTTACAGTCAGGTTAATTTACCATGAACAAAATGCTATTGCAACACAAATGCCCTGCAGCTATAGGGACCAGGCATTTCTCAAGCTTCTCTTTTTTTTTTTTTTTTTTTTTTTCTCTTTTTCCCAGAGAGAATGTTAGTCAAAGCAGAGCTGCCATCGACTTGGGGGTGCCACGGTGCCAAGGGGCACACGGGTCAGCAGGAGAGCTGGGGCTGCTTGGGCAGCACGGGGGATGAGGGAGGCAGAAAGCAGTGAAGGGTCACTCAGAGAGCCTGGGAGAGGGTCTGCAGCCAGTCCCTGGTGAGAGCAGCGCACGGAAATGAGAGGCAGGCAGGCGAGTAGTGTTGCCAATAGCTATTACTGCATCTCGCAGTGCTAACACAGGGCGGAGGGGGATGAAGTCCCCAGCTATCTGGCCTGATCCAGTCTGGGTAAGCAGGAGGAGAAGGGTGCGGGCTCTGCCCCAGGGTACATGCCAGAGTTTCACCCTTCCACTGGGCATACTCCAGCTCTGGGTTGTTCCTGGGTGGTTGTACAGCTGCATGCAATAGGCACCGTCTTCTGTAAAAGTCAGCCCACAAAATGGCACAAGGCAGACATTGCGCACAGTGAAAGCAAAGGATATGACAGCCAAGTAAACAGCCCTGCAAAACAACTGCACGGGGCTTCCAAAGCAGCGTCCAAGCAGGCTCACACCAGGGCTGAGACAGCCAGCACCTTCACCGTCTGGAAATGGGGCTGACTCAGTGCGATGAACTACAGTTTGCTGAGTTGAGTTAACTGAGGATAGGTGAACCATTAAGCATCTACAAAGACTCAATGAAGGTCCAGGCCATATAAGGAAGACCAATTCTCCAGTGCACAGCCAGCACACAACTATCAGGAAGGAGACCCAGGGATCAAAGTCAAAGGTGCTCTCAAAATATCACCCTAGGAGGGGGCAAAACAGCACCTCAGAAGAAAGGGATTATTAGGAAAGGAGCTGAGAACATCACTGCTGCTTCACCAGACTGGGAGCTGTAGGTGCTTTCCCATCCTCGCCCTGCATCCCACCGAGGTGGGACCTGTGAAGGGTTCATCCCAGCAAAGGCACCGAAAGAGCCTGAGCGTGGGGAGGGAGGACACTGGAGGGGAAGGGCGTGAGAAAGGGGCCAGCAGCAGCTACTCAGAGCGGCAGGCCCAGCGTGCTGGACGGACAGCAGCCTGAGCATACCAATTTATCCAGTGTATAATTAAAACCTGGAACTCATTGCCCTGGGAGGTGTTGGGGGCCAAAACCATAAACAGATCTGGAAAAAAGATTAGACAAAGCTGCAGCACTGAACACGATGATCCGGGTATAACTTCCAGCTCCGAAAGCTCCTGAAACACTGTTTGTGGGATGCTGGGGGAGGGCCGAGAGGAGAAGGACTTCTCTAAACCTCTGCTGTTTCTTACATCCTTCCCCTCCGCATCCTCTAACATGCATCTGCAGGCTGACTGCTGGGCTGTACGAACCTTTGGCCTGAGCCGGCATGGCCGTGTTATGCTCTTGTGATCTTTATGCACTTCTCTGTTCTCACGCCTGCTCTGTGCGAGAGCAGCTCTCTCGTGGGAGCTTTCCCCTTCAGCCTGCCAGCATGCACTGTCTGCTCAACGCGCTCAGTGCTGGGGCTCAGAGCGGGGATTGCATCAGCCCCCGCATGGCGAGCGCTGTGCGAAGCATCGCTGCCGCAGCAAAGGCAGTGCCCCCAGCAATGGCACTGCGCAAGAGGCCGCAGCCCTCCTAGGCATCCCCTTTGGTCACACATACAGCTACAGCCATGAAGTTATCATCTCTCTTATTGAAAATGAGAATTCAAATGCAGCTAACTATGTTGGAAGAGTTGAAAACAGCTGGGTTTTGCCAGACCAGCCCCCAGGGGAGGAGGGGGCTGTTGTCTGTGAGCAGAATTACCCCCAGGTATAATTTTGGGGGTTCAGCCTGCAGGGAAGATACCTGCAAGCCTTCCCAAGAGCCAGATAGATACCATGCAGGAGCTGGCAACATTTCCAAAGTGATGAAGACAGATTAGTTTTTGGAATACATGCATGAGATACTGTTTTTTCTGACTCAGAAGTTAAACTCCCTGAAAGCTAGGAGATGGTGTCCCTCTGCGAGACAGTCAACTGCTTCATGGCATCCACCTGCAGCACAAGGCAGGTCAAAGCTGAGCGTGGGGATGCTGCCTTTCACCGATGTGCCAGATCCTGGGCCAGTTCTGGTCCTGTCATGTACCATTTTAAATCTTTGTTCTAAAACTTGGACTAATCAAGTTTTGGGTAATCATTGCTGCTTGTCTTTCCCATGCAGCATGTGGGTTCTCCACCTTGTTCCCATTCAACCCTTCGAAGTTGGCTCCACTTTTAATTTACAAAGTGGTAAACAAAAGTTCTGTATTTTGCTTTGCATTTCTTTCATGACAGCTCTCATCACTGCCTTTGTTTCCTGCCACCACAGTGGATCAAGGTGATCTTTTTGCTGGAAGCAGGTGCTGTAACTCCAAGGTCCCTTGGACCTTGTTCTCCATGTACAGGTGAGACAGTTTTTTTCCCATACACATTACTTTCCACTGAACTCGAATGTCACCAGATCATTTTCTGGCCCAGGCACTCAGTCCCACAACAATATTTGGCAGCTCCTCATAGTAAAAGTTTGTTTGCCTGCCCAAATTAATTTCATTCTGTCGGTGAGTTCTGCAGTATCACCGCTCCCTGCCTTCCCAGACCATTTATGCCTGTACTGAGCACCACAGCGCAGCTCCTCATTTGATTTCATAGGCCAACTCCCTCCCACCTGTGAAAATCACTGGTTTTTTTGGTACCGTTTCTTTCCTATTTTTCAACCAGGGGAATTTCTTTTTGACCCATAACAAGTTAATTTCCTGATGAGATTCTGATGAGGGACATTGCCCCAAAGCATTTTGAAAATCCTACCAGATTATATTGACCAGATCACCCCTGTGCACATATTGATCCCTTCAGTGAACATTAATGGATTCCTGATGCATGATTTCGTTCCACAGAAACTGAAGCAACTTTCTTCTATTATATCCTATTTATTCATTCACCCAATAGCTCTATTCTCTGTTACAATTTCTACCTATTCGCTTGACACAGAAGTCTGACCTACTGCTCTCTAAAACTCTACATCCCATTTAATAATTTAAAAAGCAACACCACACAAAAACCCTCATGTCACATTTGATACCTTCCCTTAGTTTGCTGCAGAGACAATTTTAAGCTATAGGTTATGTATTACAGTTAGTAGATGGGAAATGTCATCTTTTCTTTCCATGGGATTTTGGGGTGAATCTCCCTGGTTCTGGCAATTAGTTCCTATTCATGCTGCCAATTTGTTCTAAATTCTCTCTTCTGATGGCACTTCCATTTGAATCAATTCCTTTGATTTTCTAATATCTACCTGGAGTGTTACCTGAGGCTAAGCCAGCCTTGGGGAACAGAGGAGTCCCGATTTTTCCCTCATTCCCCTTTCACTTTAATTTCCTTCCTGACTCTCTAGCTGAGTTCCTCCCCCTCTCTTTTTCCCTGGGACTGGGTTTCTCTCCTGCCATCCCTGGTTCTTCTCTGGATTTATAGCCTGACTGTGCTCTCAATTAGCATGTTCCTTCCAGCTTTTATGGCTTCCAAGTCACAACATTTTCAAGACTACGGCAACATATTATAGACTGTACATGTAAAATAGGTATTAGCTGCATCTATATCTTCCTAGACTCATAATTTTCATCTTCTGTTGAGCTCTCCAAAGACTACACAAGACTTGGAGGCAGACGTGACTTTAGATAGTACTCTCTAAATTACCTACCCTGGTGCATCTTGGTGAACAAAAGTCCATCCTGTCATTCACCCCCTACTTCATACCTCTTGTGCGACTGTACCGAGTTGGGAATAAATGAGGATGCCCTTCCAACACCTTCTCTGCTGCTTATCTCCTCCTACAGCTCCTCAAGAGCTGTGCAAGGCTGCAGAGCCCTGCCCCTCTTCCCAGGACAACCCTCATTGTGATCCAGAATAAGCCAAGCGTGGTGGTAAGCCAACAGGCAAGCTTGTGGGATGCCTCTTTAATAAAAGCAGGATGGGGCGAGGAGTCAGTTTGTGGATGGAGACAGAGCAGCTGCCTGCCAAGCTGGTATGAAATATCCCGGAGCAATGGATCGCTCTCCATGAGGGGCTCCACGCTGTGGATCTGCAGGCTGTAGGTGTGGCCATCCAGAAAACTCTTTCAAAATCTCCCAGAGGTGTACTGACTGCTGACTTGCAGTGTCTCCAGGTGTGCTCCCCAGGATGGACACCGTCAGCACCCTTAGCTGGGTTGCCAAGCTTCTGTGGAGAGAGGACAGGAGGGTTTAGGTTGGAAAGGCATCCCTGTGGCTCTCCTGGCTCCCCCCATGAGGGACTGTGATGCAGAACAGCATCAGCAGACACTGAACAGACACTTTGGATCACCCCTCAGCCTTCGTTGGGGGTCTCTTCTAAACTGCCTGCTTGCTAAGGGCTGATTCCTGAATGCAGCTTTTCTCCTGCTACATCTCCTTCTCTCTCATTGCCCAACTTTATTAGTTCGTGAAATGAAGCTGAACATCCCTTAGGAAAAGACTGTAAACCCTGCCTGACTCACTAACTTCCTCTGCTGTAAACTGGGGTTGCGTGACCTAGTGAGCGTGTGGCTTGATGGACCATTTCAAGACTAAATACATAAGTGCCTGGTAAGATAACGGAGAGTTCTTTGCTGTGGTGGAGAAGGAGTTGCATGCGAGACTACATTCACACCTGATGTGAGGCTGAATCTTCTCCAAGATCCTGTTTGGACCCCTGATTTGCAACATGTACAGGATTTAAAGACCTTGCTTTGCTGTCTGAGTGGAGATACAATGCAGCAGGAGCTTGGTTGAGCTCTCTGCAGTCCTCTCCTGACGGTGCAACATGCATGAGGACAGATGGCTCAAGCAGTCCAGTGACCAAGAGAAATCCATTCTCCCTACAAGCTCAACTTAAACCCAAACGTCACAAAATTCAGAAATCGTTCACTATTGAAAAGACAAATCCACATGCACACCCAATTAATTCAGAGCTAGTAAATAAAATTAGAAGGGCATTCATCTATGTGATTCACAGAAAACCTTAAGAGTGAGCGGCAGACAGCGAGGACATCACAGGAATGTCAGCGAAGCTTTTGGGAGGAGTGTGACGTGCACTTTGGCAAGGTGGAAGACAGGATCACTAAGTTGAAGCTATTGGCTTTTATTAAACCATTTGGACATCAGGAATGTAAGTGAATGTCTTTTGGTGTTAGTTCTGCTCCCAAGGCATTTGAAAGAATAATAGCACTGATCTTGGAGGGATTTCAAGAAGCTGAAATTAGAATGAATGCTGTTTTTAATTTGGACTAACGAGCTTAAAGAGCAAAATGAAAGACTCCAAGCAATTTTGCAGAGTCAAGACACTTAACACTAAGCTGAGGAACACCAGAATCTGATCTTTGCAAGCATTTTTCCATCTTATATACAGAAAGAGCAAACAAGACCCAGCGTCTGATTCAAATTAAATGGTTAATTATTACTGCTATTGTTGAACTCTGACAGTGTAGCAAATCAGTGATGTATGAGAGAGAAATAAAGCCAGCCTTGCTCTGAGCAGCCTGCAATGCAAGGGCGGATACAGAGAGCACCAGAGACTCACAGCATTGCAAGCATATTTATTAGTGTCATCTCACTTCTCCTGAGATTGACAGAAGATGGGAATCTTTAGCATGGACTTGACTGGAGCGAGATGATAGCCTGGAGGCCAAGCACAGGGTGAGTCTTAATAAAAAAAAAACACACACAAGAAATGCCCAGACTTATTGGGATGGTCACCTGCTCAGTAAAACTCACTCCAAATCTGTCTGTGGTAGATAAACCCTGAGGGATTTGCTGGACGGTGACATTGTCTCATTCTGAGCAGTCACACTGGTATTAAGTTAAAATTAAAATACCTATTGCCTTGCAACAACAGACTTCAAGGTTTGTTTGGAGAGCATCTGGCCATATTATCTAAAAAAAAAAAAAAAAAACCAAAAAAAAAAGTGCAATTACAGTTGCGGCAAGATCTCTGCAGTGAGGTGCAAAAAAGAAAATAAATGTTCCCAGCTGTGTCAGAAAGTCTGCTTCTGTGAAAGTCTTTGCACCAGCTCCCTGTTTCTTGAGGACCAGGTCTTTGCAGCTGCTGCTTGAACTCCCTTGCACAATGGGAAAAAAAAAAAGAGACCTGTGAGGACTTGGGTACAATGCTCCCACGGTCAGGTGGCTGAGCAGTAGTTACAAGATCCTCTTTCTTCACAGGATCAGCTCCCCGTTCAGAGGGACACTGTTGCGCGGTGGCTGAGCAGTTTTCTGGCACCATTGTGCGGCGCATGCGGCGACAGGGCATGGCGGCATGCAGGCATGGTGGTCCCTCTCAGGTAGCGAGAACTAACCTGCAGGGCTGCGTCCCTCGGCACAGCACACCCATACAATAGCAGGAAGCTGCTGGCTGCACGTAACCAATCTGTGTGGCTAGTCAACCTCTCCTGGAAGCAGCTTTTCCTCCTCTTCTGCTCCTGATATCACACGCATTGCTGTTCCTCTTGTTCTGTGTCTGCTCGCTCTTGATTTTGCATTAGCAAAATTCTGCTCCAACTCTCACACACGTGCAAGTCATATGTGCACATGGGTGAAATAGCCAGTCCTTCCTCCACCCTGCATGCTCTCTGATCATCACAAACTCTGCTTACATGGTCTAACTGTCAATGGGCCTCCTTTTGGGGGTCATCCCCTTGGATGACGGTTCCACACTGTTCCAGCTGATTCTGTCCAGGAGAAAATTTAATTGTTCTTTCCATGGAGCCTGAGCTGAGTTTGGCAGGAACATCCAGCACTCTCAACCAGGGCTCGATAGCGCCTCTTGCCACCTTTCAATGGCGGTTTCTATTTTAATTTGTTGCAAAGAAAATCTTTTTTATTAACATGAACCTCAGTGTTTCAATGTGCAACGCATTTTCCAGTTTGCCAGGACAGCGGTGCTGGTGTGAGATGCGCTTTCAGATGTCGGGGGAGCTCAGAGGACTCGCTCCTCACATCCAAGAGGCTGTGCTGGTTGAGGCTCCTCAGGACACCACGAGTTAACCAGCCCGTGCCTGGCCAGCTTCAGGACCACTGCCTAGACCATCAGGTGCTCTCTGCTGACCTGCCCCCTTGGACCTCAACTCTTGGTCCACCTGTTACCTCTAATGACTTGCCATGATGCACTGAGCCTCACTAAGTCCCTGTCTTAAACTCTGCACCCTGAAACTGCAACCCTTGCAGCACCAGGATGGAGAGAGGCAGAGCCTCTGGTGGGGAGCAGATTTGTTCTGCTGCTTCAGGGAAAAGCCACCGCCTCCCCTGGCCAAAGCGGGAGACAGCTGCCTGCTGGGGCTCAGCGCTGCTCCCAGCTCCTGCCTGGGACAGCACGTGAGAGGAGCAAGGCCCTCCCTTCCAGCCTGCCCCACTCTCTGGCCCTGCACCCAGC